>RJWJ010002824.1:0-94430 GCA_004363605.1 Indri indri | reverse complement strand
ATAAATGTTGGCGTGGATGCGGAGAGATAGGAACACTCATACACTGCTGGTGGGACTGCAAACTAGTGCAACCTCTGTGGAAAGCCATATGGAGATACCTTAAAGAGATGCAAGTAGAATTACCATTTGATCCAGCAATCCCATTACTGGGCATCTACCCCAAAGAACAAAAATCGCTCTATGAAAAAGACACCTGCATGACTTTCAAATTCTGCCTTTCCCGGATGTTACTGCCTGGAAAGGAGGCTTAGTGCTGTGGAGACCCTGGTAGATATCTGCTTTCCCCAAAGCAGTGAACTTTGCAGGCTCTCACCAGATCCCTGCCATCTGCTCACTTCTGGAGGGCTTCTTCAAATGCCAAGCATCCCACTGGTGGTCTTAGTGTCCTAAAATTTTCTTGACACTCGAGCACTCACTTGCAAAGTAAAGCTGGACCCCAACCTCCATATTGGACAGACCCTATAGGAAGCTGACTTAAAAGCCTTAGAAGCAGGGACAGAAAATGGAAAATCAGTAAGGTAGAGGTAGGCTTACATCCCAGGGAGGGAGCATCATGGCTCACACCTCCTGCACGGGCTGGGGTTTGCATTTGTGTTTAATAACAACTTTGATCTCTCTGCCAGCGGCAGCGGTCATTGAGAAATCCTGACATAAAGAAGGTATCTGGGAGATAAAGTTCTGCAAGCGATGATTACTAGCACTTAAGTTCTCTTTTTGTTGAAAGGAAGAATCCCAGATTGAACAGTGCATTGAATGATATGACAAGCAAGTACTTGATCCCTGTCCAGCTGGAGGGGGGATTGTACCCATCAGCAGCTTTTTAGCTAAGGATGTCTTTATATTTCCCTTCTTTGTCTGGGCCTCTCTAGTTCCTCCTTTTACTTCATGTCAGCACTATATAGTAGGTATGCCAAGTGGTTTTGAAATTTAAATTACAGTCTCTTTTTCAGATGTTATTGGAAAGAACATGTAATTTATAACCACGTGTTAGGAGTACAGGATGTTCATGGTCCACTGCCAATTTTTCTTTTGTAAAGTTAATAAAACTTTCATAAAACACTTATACACTTGTATATTTCATGGTAAAGATTTTTTTTTATCTCATAGGCTAATGTAAAGATTTATTAAAACCATTTTTTTGTTAAGAGGAGTGTCAATAGTTTGCAGCTGAGTGTAATTTTGAATCCGTGGAAGATGACGGTCTGATGGAAAATGACAGTAACAGCTTTGTTGATTTAGCACTAAAAATAAAGGAGCCTTTCAAACGAGAGAATGCTCTAATATCCAGAGTGGGCTAGGACGCACTCAGGCCAATGGAGGCAAGCTGGAGGAGCCGGCCACCAGCACTCCAGCCCCTGGCAAGAGCGGAGCAGGGCTGGATGGAGCCCAGGTGGGAGGGTGAGCAGAGCCCCACGAGTTAGCGGGAAGGAAGGCTCTTGCTGGGGAGGGAGGGAGGGGTCCGGAGGAGTGTCTGGTGCCTGCATTTACTTCTTGTGGCAGACAGCTCTGGGATCTGCCTGCCCCCGTGAGCACACTAGGACCTTCTGGCACACCTCCCACGCCCCCCTCTCCACCACCTCTACCAATCTGCATCTACCCCAAACCAGTCCCTATTGGAGGATCACTTCAAGGAGGCTCACTTAGCTTTTTTCTGGGTCTTTGTAAACCCAAGCATAGTGTTTTTTGGAGCTGGTAAATGGGTGTGCTCTCCTGGGTGGAGTTGAGGATTGGGGTCAGATTCAATGATTTGAAGGAGTAAAGCTCCTTCTGAGCTTCTGTTTTCTTCTCAGGAAATGCAGCCATATCTCCTACCGCCAGGCATCTTTCTGAGAGCAGTCTGAGATGATGCATATATGTGGGATCTGCAACCTGCAGGCAGCGGATGTGGGAGCTCTTCATCTTGCAGGCTGGATCCGAGGTTCTTTAGAAGGGACCGTGAGCAGAAAGCATCCTGCTTGAAGGAAGACCCTCATTCCCTCAAATGCTGAAACATGCTGAATTTACAAACAGATTAAGAAATTAAAAGCAAATGAGGAGGAAGGGATGATTTTTAACTGTGAGTTATAGATCTTTGTATTAGTAAATCCTATGATCCCTGTTTTATAGATGATGAAAGTGGGACTAAGAAAGGTGAAGTAATCAGTTCAAGTGCTGATTACTTGAGTGCGACGACCAGGTTTCAAACCTGAGTCAGGCTAACTCCAAAGCTTCTCTTTTTTCCACTCCAGAATGTCAGAAGCAGCAAATACTCATGAGTGGTTCCGACAGGCTAAGCACCACGCTAGGCAGTGTACAAGTATTCTCTCCATCAACCCTCACTCCACTTCTGCAAAATCATGATTATCTTCACGCAAGGTGAGCAGCGCGGAAATGGCTGCCAGGACATTCAACATGAGCGTCCTCCAGCTGTCCTGGCTGACACAGAGGAGGGGTGGAGTGTGCTCCCGAGGAATGGCTCCCGATGAAAGGGCTGTGAGCACCTTTCCTGGGAGGGAGCAGGAAGCTCTGAGCTCTGCCTGGCCTCTTCTCCTGCAGTTGAGGGTTGGCCCATGGGTTTCACTTTAGAACTGGGAGGCTGATAGTCTCGTTTCTCCCCACGGGTCTCTGCGCCTTCTTCTTCTTTTCCTCTCATTTTTCCTTCTCTCTCTCTGCCATTCCTTTCTGTGTTCCATTCTAAACCAAGGAGGCACTCTCTGTGACAGCATTTCTCCTGGTGACCTTCTCTGGCACCAGTGACGTAAAGGCCAGACACGTCCCTGGTGTAGGGTTGTCATTTCCTTTGTGGACTCTCCTCTGGCCACCCTCCTTACCCCATGTGCTGACAAACTCCTATTCCTTGCCAAGGTTTCGCCTAAATATCACTTCTGCAGACCTTTCATGACCCCTGTGACCAGAACAGGCCATCCCTGTGTGCACCGTCACCTCTTCTTGTGTCTTCCCATCACTTTTCACAACTGTAATTAAGTAATTCTTTGTAAAATGATTTCTTTGCTGTCTAAGTTGCCTGCTAGACTAGACACTCTGGGAGGGAAGGGGAAATGTGTCTTATTCATTGCTGTATCTCCCACGCCCAGCGTGATACAGGGTTACTTGTCCCAACAACCTCCCCAGTGGCCAAATGTTCCTCCCCTTCCAGACAAAAGCCTAGATGGCCTCCTGACCTCACACAGTAGTCCAGTTTATAACTGTGCCTGGTCACCTATACAAGTGTCACGGAGTCTAGTTAGGGGAGATTCTGGTGACAGCCTTCACCCTTAGGCTTCTGAGGTAAAGAAGCAAACTCCCACATGGTGAGGGGTGAGGGAAGATAGCCCCCAGCCTAGTCTGCTTCCACATCTCAACAACTCCGAAAGTGGAGGCATAGGGAGCTCTACGCCCCAGGAGAAAACATAGAAGAGAAATTGGGACCCCAGGACAAGAAGTCCCAGAGAAACCCCTACACAAACTCTGTCAATGTCTGTAGGGGAAAAGACAGAGCAGTTGGGACTGATGAACCCAGCCTGGAGTGCAAGTGTGGAAGTTCGGCTGACAGAGGTCTCCTCTTCATCAGCTCTGGGAGAGGGCTGTGGTTCAACTGAGCAAGCCATTTCTAAACATCCAGGAGTGCTCATTGCTATTGCTTTTGCAGCTATTGTTGTTTCTGGATGAGACAAGTGTGATCCAGAAACAGTTGCTGCCTCTAGAGCCGGAGGGTGCAGGCTTGGCTACTGAGCATTGGGGCTGGAGCCTGGACCATGCGCTGAGCCTCTCTAGCAATGCTCAGGGTGCCACCAGGCCAAGGTCCCTCTAGCAGGATCAGACAGTTCCTCCCAAAGTTGCCTGTCACAAGGGAATCTTGGCAGGGCTGGAGGATCCGCCCCCTTACCCAGCTATCTAGTTGGAGACAGTTTCACAGAGTGGTCCAGAGTTCAAGGTCTGCAGTCAGAACCTCAGTTTATTAACTTTGTCATCTTGGGGAAATTACTTAGCATCTCTATGTCTCAGGTGTAGTTATTAGCAGGGCTGGTTTCATAGGCATGTGACCTATGCAACCCCACAGGGCCCCATGCTCAGAAGGGCCCTGCGCTTGGTTCTGCTCTTACCATCTTGAAATTCTCAATGATTTTCTTGTTTAACAAGGGCCCTTGTCTTTTCATTTTGCACTGGGCCTTGCAAATCATGCAGCTGGTTCTTATAATCAAACAAATATTTGTTACACGGGTATCTACTCAGGGTGAGGAACAATGAGATAAGGCAGATGTGTACCTGGAACACATCAAGGGCCCGACATTAGGGAAATTATTATTATTGCCTCCTGGGTTACCTATCAAGTACTTGATACCTCTCCAGACTTCTGGCAGGTGATTGGTGAGAGACGACAGCTCTAGGCTTCCAAAACAGTCACTGACAGGGCCCCTTTAGTCTTTGAATAGGAGTTAGATCGAGTAAAGAACCAAGACCTTTGCTGACTTCACGTACATTTCTCCAGGAAGCCCACAGGGCATAAGGCAGGTGACCTAGATGACAGGCTGACCTGGAGTCAAGTTCACACTCTCCTCTTCTTGGTGCTTAATCCCCAGTAGCAATGCCACTCTGCTATCCCCAGAGTTTACCATTTCTGATGTTGTTTGGTCAGACTAGCTGTTCATCTGTGGTCTCCCATGTCAAAACCTGTGACTGGTTATGCTTCCAAGTGAGGTACGTGTAAGGTAAGATAAACAGGCAGCAGAAAAGTTGGCTTCACTCTTCATTCACTCGGTGGACGAACTAGCATGGCCCCATCTCTATCCAGACCTCTCTGACCACCTCTGGTTCCTCTAGCAGGTACAGTCACGGCCCCGTTGACACTTGCCCTTACTCTTCCCATCTCTCCCCAACTCATTCCCTAACCTCTGTCTTAATCCAAATGCTGGAATGCCTTTGTCCATTTGGTTCTGAGAATATTATCCCAATCCCCCGTCCCTTTGATGTGTCCTTTAGAGAACCAATCCCCCTTGCTGAAAGGAGGCATTTTCTACTATGTTTGACCAAAATCTATTTTTGAACTACTTTCTTTATTCACAACAGCTGGCAGCATAGCACAGCCCCTAAAGTTTCTCATGCAATCCCAGATATTCTTTAACAGAGGGAGGGGCCAGGAGAAGCCGGGGGTCTCTTTACTTGTAGGGTATCTGAGGAGCCAGGGAGGCATAGCAGGTATCCACAGAGCACGGCTTTGAAAAAGGGTCTCTGACATGCAGCCCAGTGGCTCTTTCTTCCTGCTGCGTGATGTTGTCTCTGTTGAAAGATTCTCCTTCCCCAAACAGAGAGTACAACAATCCCATTGAATGCATTGCCAATGATAAACTATGTACGGACAAATAACAACAGTGACAAAACTGCGTACAGAGACAAGGCAGTCTGTGTCGGGGAAGAAAGAGAAAAATAAATGAAATTAACAGTGGGAGACAAAAACAGAGGAAAACCCAGCAATTAGATTAATCATAGACTTCCAGGAAATTGGCCCAAATTTCTTTAAAATCTTGTTGATTGTTATTCAGATTGAAGGGTTCCCTGCAAGATTAGCCAGAGCCCACCAAGCTTGCATACCAATCTGCTGCATCCCACAGGCGGGCTGCTCAGATCCCAGGGCTGTGTCCCCGTGACAATGGATCACCTATGCAGGGGGTGAGGTCCAGTCGACAGAGCCCAGGACTGGGGGTAGGAGATGGCACTTCTAGTCCAGGCTCTTGGCCAACTCATTTTGGGACTTTGAACAAATCATATAACTTTCCGGACCTCAGTTTCCACATCTGTTAAATAGGCAATTCTACCCGCCTTTCTCAAATCAGTGGGTTTTGGGAGGTTTGGGAGGTTGAAGAGGAGAATACTGATGTGGAAATACCTATGCAAGCATAACATAGCTATTGGAGTATTTTTAGGGTCAGAAAGAAAGTAGGATATTGTTCAAGGTTCGAATATCCCCCCTCCAAGCATTAGGGTAGAGAAAATGCAGTGCGGTACTAACCTTAGTCAGTTGCCAGAAAAATGTTCCAAAGCCTTCAGATTCAGTAAAACTTTCAGTACATCTTTACCCAAATAATCCTCCCTCTTTTATGATCTGCATTTAAAAGAAAATTGAATGACCTATCTCTGGATTTATTAATGCTTAAATCATTAGTGTCTTGGCTCCAGAAAGGTCCTGGGTTGCCAGAGGGATGTCAGAGCTTTCAAATGCCTGGAAGTCGCCCCTCACCCAGGGTGAAATAATCCAAGCATAAAAAGGTTTGGGTTTGGTTTGAAGAATTGAATGCCTGAGTTCCTCTTAGAAACTGAACTCTTCAAATATGATCATTTTTGGCTCAAGGTTAAAAAAAAAAAGTTATTGGCTGTCTACTAGGTGCTAGGCTCTGGGCTAAGTGCTTTACATGCATTATTTAACTTAATCCTTACAACAACCCAATGTGGTAAGTTCTATTAATGTTCCTATTTTAAGGTTGTAAAAAGCAGGACACCCTTCAAGTACTATGGAAAAGATTTTGACCAATTTTTCTCTTGGTTTCTGTCTTTGAGCATTTGAATCATATGTGAAGAATAATCCAAGGGCCGAAGTGGACCACAACAACCATCCAGTATTGCATTTCCCAAAATATGTCTCTGCTGGATTTACTAGGTGTCACTAGCATTTGGGCATCAGATAAGCTTAAGGAAAAAAAAAAAAATAAGTAGGCTTCTTTGCTGCAAGACTTCTCGAAGCTCTGAAATGAATGTTCATTGTGACTCTCTAAGAAGGGGATGATGCATGCATTGTTCTTTAAACTTACTTGGCAGACAGAAGGTCTTTTTCCAAAGGGTCCTAATATTCTTCAGAAAATCGTTTTTTAAATGATGATTTGGGTCATCACATTCTTTTATAAAGGAAGACACCAAGGCCCAGCCAGGGAAAACGACTTGCCCTGAAGTCCCAGAGTAGAGACAGCAACTCATATGTCCTGAGTCCAGGCCTAGGCTGGGTTCCATGTTTCACTACAACAAAGGAAGGTGTGGCAAGAGGATGAGTGTGGGCCCTCCACAGATTCAAGCCACCAGGACTACATCTAGGATCACAGATCAAAAATCACACATTTGCAGAATCAATTGGTTATGGATACTTTAAGCTAGAAGAGAAAGTTTTATTTCAATAAAATCCTTTTTGCTCAAAGGAGCTGTTTTACTCAGAATTCTCCATAGAAACAGAACCAATAGGAAGTGAGAGGAGAGAAAGAATAAGAGAGATTTTAAGGAGCTCATGAGATTAGGGATTTGGCTGGCAAGTCCAAAATCTTCAAGGTAGGCCAGCAGGCTGGAGAACGGGGAAGAGTTGATGTTGCAGTCTTGTGTCCAGGCAGCCTGGCTGCAGAATTCCTTCTTCCTCAGGTGACCTCAGTTTGTTTTCTCTTAAGGCCTTCAACTGATTGGACAAGGCCCACCATGTTATGAAGGGTGATCTGCTTTACTCAAAGCCTATTTGTTTAAATGTTAATCTCATCTAAAAAATACCTTCACAGAAATATCCAGGCTGGTGTTTGACCATATATCTGGGTATTATGGCCTAGCCAAATCTACGAATAAATTGACTATCTCAGGGGCCATGTTCCTCTCTGCCCTTAAAGTGCCAATGACGTCTCTCTACATTTTCATCCTCATCCACAGAATGTGAGAGGCACACACAGAAATCATTCACTGCTCTGGGCTTCAAGCTGTACTGCTGTGGTCTAAGTGAGACCATGGAGGTGCCTTGTGAGTTTCCACATCAGTGACTGAGGCTAAAGGCAGGGCCAAGGGTGGAGGGCTGAGCTGGATATATTTAAGGATTTCTACCACATTCTTCTCCTTCAGTCAGAAAAATGCCATTTCTATCTGTTATATATATGACACTTCCACTTAAACTGATGCTAAAATCTGTTGGAAATTCTCTGGGTCTACACAAGAACACTGGCTCCTCCAGCAGCTTCCTGCTCAAAGTGCATTTTCAGGACCAGCAGTATCAGCTCCACACAAGAGCTGGTTAAAAGTACAGAATCTGAGGTTCAACCCTAGACCTATTGAATCAGAATCTACATTTTAACAAGATCCCCGGGTGATGGAGCACTGCTCTAGACCTCAAGCTCTTAGAGGACAGAGCAGCACAGTGCCAGACACAAGGTAGGAAATTGAGAATTAATCTTTTCCCTGAATGATCGCCTGACTTTGAAAACTGATGCCTAGAGGGGTAAAAGGTGACACAATTAATCAGTAGAGTATTAATTAAATCTTATTAGCAGAAAGTAAGATTCTCTGATCATATGTGTGTTCTTTGTACAGGAATATGCCTGCTCTCTGATGAACCCAAATCATGGCAGAAAATTCTTAAGTCTCCAGTCTGATCATTCCAGAAACCAAGATGTTTCAATTGAACCATTCAAGTTCTTCATGTTCATGGAGGAATTCCTTACAAGGAGTTTTGTCTAGCAAACAAAATCACTTGGTCAGAATAAGCAGGCTCCCCTAGGAGGTCCCCTGGTGTGGATGAAAACTGAACTATAGCTTTACCTGCAGGTATATCCAAGCTGAAATAAAAATTCTCTCCTGTGCAATCTTGAGCCCAATTGCCCTTTCTGCAAGGATGTCAGAAATTCTGAGCAGATGATCAGTCAAGGAGTTAATTTGCTGCTGTACTAAACTGCTAGCACTGAGGCTGTCATAGGGGAGAAAGGGAAGCAAGTGGAGCAATCTTTGATCCTCAGTTCAGCCAACTTCTTCCAGAAAGTTGAATGGGAGATCAAACATGAACAGCAGTGTGGGCTCTGGGCTCTGACCATGGCTATAGGAATCCGATATTACAATAATCATCCAACTTCGACAGAATTCACCCCAGGAAACTTGCCAAGAAAAAGGCTTGACTAAGAAGAGGGCTGAAGCCATGACAAATGAGGGAGAGGGTGAGGGAGAGAGAGTTTCGAACGTCCTTGGGTTGTCTTCATTGAAATACACCTTCCGTGAATCCCATCGTTACGCAGCCAGCATCTCTTACAAAATCCAAAAGAAACAAAGATAAAGGTGAATGATCATCTGCATTTCTAGATTCAGCTAAAAGTTTAAGGGCCTGGTCTTGGTTTTTCTGTGCTAAAGAGTCACACAATCTCAGCCCAGGGGATGGTCTTGCTGTTCAAGCAGCACTGTGTAACGTGAGTCTCTCCAACACTTCTGTTCAGATTACATGTGATATTCACCATAAAGACTCTCATTTGTCCTGTGGTGGGGTCTGTGTGCTCTGGAGCTTAGGACTGATTGTTGCTGCCTCCTCATCCCATTTTCACTCCAAGAATCCTGGTCTTAAGTGATGTTTGGGATAACTTGATCAAAGTCCAACAAGTCCTACAAGTGGAGTCGCAGCTACTACAGATGCAAAAGCTCATTACGGTCACTGGAATATAGCCAAGTACATGGATATTTGGCAGAAAACATGGCAGATAAAGCAGCACCTCTTATAATTTTCTGAGTACACACACTAACATCACCTTACTTTGGTACACCCAGACTCGTTGCATGGAGCAGATACTGTGTAAAAGCTCTGCCTTAAGACATAATCTCTACTCAGAGGCTTGGACTGAACCACACTCCTCAGCCCACCTAGCTCTCAAATGTCCTGGCCACCTGCTGCAACACTGATTCTCTCTTTCTTTCCTCCTCCCAAAAACACTCCCTCCGGCCCTGAGATGTGCCTTTGCAACTCTGACCTCTTACCAATGTCAACCACAACTTAGGGAGCCCATCCTGCAGTATTATCCTCTTCTTATTCAACCTGGCCTAAGGGACACTGTGCACCAAAGGATGAGCACACCAGTCTTTCAAGGGAAAAAAAGCCAAAATTCTGAGAAAACCTCCATAAATCCACAGTGTGGTATGGTTCACTGCAGAGTCACACATTAAAGGGAGCCACAATCCGGAGAGAAGAAATATGCAGGACCCAGTGAGTTCTGGGGCTGTGAATTGTGGTAGGCTACCCAGTTCACCCATCATTAGGTGAGTTGATACAACTAATACTTACAGGTAATGAAACATAATCCCTTTTCTCAAGAGGCTTAGAAACCATCAAGGAAGACAAACATTAAACATGCAATTACAGTCGTGGGGGCTGGTTGCTGTGACAGAGATTTCCCAAGTGCTATTGGAGCGTGTTGCAGGGAACTACCACATTGAAAGTCTTTGGGCAGGCACTATTCACATGAGGGGTAGCAAAGGAATCCACCACTCTGGAGAAGTCCTTGGTATTAATACTACATAATGCCAGTTTATAGCACACAATTTTCTCTGACAGAAGTTGAGATTTTATCCTTTTACAATGAGGCTTTTTAGCCCAGCAAGGGTTCCCAAGTCTCCCAAACCCAGAGTAGCTGCAGGATGACTCACAGAAGGCAATAATCACCCAACTTCTGAAGCAAGTGGTCTTTGCAGCACAGGCCTTAGCAGAGGGCCCATCTGGCTTTACAGTAGAGAAAAATGTTGGTTCCATGCTCAGACAGAGGATTAAAGCTCCAGATCTGCTGACTGCAAGCATGATGATCTTGGGCAATTCAAACTTTTTGATCTTCATTCTCTCCTCTCTTCAAGGGATATTCTGATATCCTTCTCACAACGTTTCTTGTGAAAATTAAATGAAAAATGCCTGATACACGATGTGATACAGAGCTGAAGCTTAAAAAATTTTTTTTTTCTTTCTTCTCTTCCCTTTCCTAAACTTGGTGGATATTCTAGAATATAGGAGTTGGAAGAGAACTTGAGATCATCTGAGTCAAGTCTTTTTCATTTTAAAGATTTGGAAGCACAGTTTGGAATTAGTCTGATTATCAATCATTGAATCGCTCCAAACGTAATATTGAGCAACTATTATTATCTGCTTAAATTAAATCACTCTTAATATGTGAATGAGGCTTAGTTGTCCAATAGTTTTCTCACTCATGAAACAAGGATAATAAGCCTGACCCTACAGTAATACTGCAAGGTTTAAATTAGATAATATAGGTAAAGTATCGATAGTTCTGTTAAGTTCCAAGCCTTCTTTCAGCCTGCCTTAAGCAAGAGGAGGTAGGGACACCAAAGAATTTGTATTTGTTCTATCTAATATTTTGAAAATCCAGATTATTTAGAAGTATATAGCCTAAAGGTTTAAGAAATTCTGCCCTAACTCTTTTGAAACGGTAAAAGAAGTCAGAGATTTCTCCTTTTGTACGAGGTAGTGAAGGGCTGACTGTCTCAGAACCGAGGAGGCTGACAAGTATTTAGTATCTATTCTACCTCTCCCTGCCTACCCCAGTAGGAAGAGAGAACTGATGAGAAAGGGCCACAGGTTTAGTTTTTGAAACCGTTGCTTTCTGAGTCCTATGGCAAGAACCTCTTGAGAGTCTACCTGTTTTCAGTTTACATTTTACTTTAACTTGCTCCAGAGAAGTAAATCCATAACTACTAGTAAGATGGTTTTGTATGATAGCCTGGAATTCTTGCAATTATTATTGTTGGCAAGTGTATTCATTTTCATGGCTGGTTGCCCGGTATCAGTAAACAGAAAGAAGAGAAGTCTCTAATTTCAACATGTTAATATTATGATTATTTAGTTCTTTTTGTACATCGTGTTACCCACCCCTTAACAAATGTCAAAATGGGAGCTAGAGGCCCTGAAGCGCAGCTCTAAATTAAAATTCTGTATTTGCCACTCACAAGCTGTGTGATCTTGGTCACCAACCTGTTTGGACTTCTGTTTTCTTATCTGTTGAATGAGAGGCAATCTCTCAGAAGGGTTTTCAAAGGTTTAAAGCAGAAACTGTCTCTGACACATCGTGGGGCTAGAAATATACCTTTTCCTTCCCTCCTTTAAAAGCAGGCACTCTGGAGTGAGTCTGGTGTATATCCTGACTTATGGGGGTTGATTAACCCCCATAAGGTAAACGGGAGGAATATGTGTAAGTTACTATTATATGTAAAGTGCTTGGCATAGCACCTGCCATATAGCAAGTTCTACCTAAGAGTTAGCTGTTTTCATGGTTTCTTTCCTTCCTCCTTCCCTCTTTCTCTAGTTTCTTTTCTTCCACCGTCCTAATATGGCAGAAGATCTCTTCCTGACAACACAATTCATTTGGAATTGTCAATTTTCAGACCGTTGATCTCCTCTCAGCATCAAAAGAGTTAAGATCCTTTCAAAACCACATGCTGCTCCCTTTCCTTTATAGAGGCTAAGGCCTTGATCATTTCTTAATGTAACTACTTCAGGAAATTTGTTGCGCTAATAATGTTAATATGCCTTATTTCTACACTGCTCACGCCCTGAGCTCTCAATCACTTCAAAACACAGTGATTGAAATTTTTCAAAAGTCTTTGATTTAGAAGTTGTTATGTAGAACACTAGTCAAGTATAAATATGGCAGAGTGATTTAAGGCGGTTGGAGCAATCCAAACGTTTAGGCTTGTTTCAAATAATTATCAATCTTTCTGCTCTGCATTCTCAACACACCCCTTCATTTGAAGGAGTGGCCCTCGGTGAGGCCTGGAGCATGCTGTTGAGGGGGCCGAGTGCCTCTCTGTTCTGCACACTGTGTTGCCTTGTCATAATCACATCGTTGAAGCCTTAATGGCTTGTGCTGCTGCTGGTGTCAGACTCAGGTCATAGAGAGAACTGGTCACCCTAGAATCAAATGCTCGTTCTATGTCTGCATCAAGTGAGGCAGACTCTGCCACGCCACAGCTCTGAGGGTGGGCAGCCGAGGAGACAGTGCCCTGTGATGGTGTCACGTCAGTCACTCCAGATGCCCAGCCACAGGGGAGCTCTGGAGAACACCTGCCTTGAAATCATGGTCTCCAGAAGGACCCCGGGGGATGCTGTCAGGGTCTGGGACACCTTGTGTCCTCGGCTTCTCATCTGCTCAGCTCCACTGCTTAGTTTACTCCAGCCGCTCCCGCCTCTGCCGGTTCTGCTGGGATCCTGACCAGGTTCTCACAGGGGTTACCCGACAGTGCTTTCTTTGCCTAGGCGCACATCACACTCTCCCTCTTCCTGCCCTGGGACTTCTCTGATCAAAAGTGAGAAGCAACCAAGGGACCTGCTTAGCCATGTGCATGTGCACCTGGAAATGCGTGCAAGCAAATGACCAAAGGAAGACAGAAGATAAGTAAATATGTTTCCCCTTCATACTCTGAGTTGACAGTTTCAAGACCCATCTCATGAGGCTCCTCCAGACGGCCAGTGGGATGAGCATAAGTCACTCATAGCAGCGGCCGGTTCCTGAGCATATCCGTAGCCTTCTCTCGTATGCTATTTCACTCTCTCATCCACATTCCAGCGCCCTCCCTTCCTAAAAACACGACCTGCACCCCACCGCCTCTGCCTCAGGCTCGTTTCCAGGGGAACTCAGGAATTACCCGCACCCAGGAGGATTTGGCTCAGAAAAATCCCAGGGCCGGAAAAACCGACCTGGAAAAACTAGAGCATGTGGATTCCAGAGAACAAAGGGAAGGAAGCCAAGAACACCTTCGCGCAAAAGGACAAGGTGACCCAGTTGCCTGAGCACAGAATGACCGTGGGGCAGAGATACCTTAGCACAAAGGGTCTGCTTGACACATTTTTTTTCATCAGCAAAGAACATGTGGATGGGATTGTTTCAGTGCAATTAGTTCAGGTGACACAGTTACCACATCACAAAGGACCAGGGGCCCGAGCACAGTAAAACCAATAAACACAACCACCTCAGACAGAAGCGTCAGGTATAGACAGCAGTCGCCTCCATGTAAATGGGCCAAGGCCGGAGGTTTGCTCAGCATGGAGAAACAGAGTCCCGGGTGTCTGGGATGGAGACTGGCCATCCTGCACCCCACAGGCAGTGACACCAACCATTATCCCCACTCTTGCGTGTGGGGAGCACATGAAGAAGAACATGGATTTGGGCTTAGAAGATTGGAGTTAAGGTCCCACTTTGCTCCTTCCCTGCCTGTGTGACTCGTGAAATTCACTAGAGCCATTCGAGAACTACTTTCTTCCTTCATAAATAGGAAAGAATAAACATGAGAGAGTGGATATTAAAGTCCTCTGCAAAACTGCAAAACAGCAGACACTTAATGTTGACAATATTATACCATTTTGCACAAAACAGATGTTCTATGGAGGCTAATAGGAATGTAAATGTATCATTATCACTGTTATTACTATGGTTATTAAACACTGTTCACATAACTCTAGTTTATAAAGTATTTTCACTTGATCCTGTCAAAAATCTCCCTGGCAAGTGGCATTATTACCCCTCATTCTACAGAGGAGGAAACTGTACTTTAGAAAGTGTGACTCTCCTAAGATGCTCAGGCCGTGAGTGGCAAACCCAGGGAACAGAGCAGGACTTCTGGGTCCACATCCTGTGCTGTGTTCCTACCTGGACATGCCAGAAAAGAGAGTTGGGCACCATGGTTCCATGCTTTCCAGCTTTAATTGAAATGATGCCAGGAGATAATAACTCCACTTAAGAACGCTGAGATGATAGTGTTCTGTCTCCCTCTTCCCCGGGGCCATTCCTGGGTAGCACTCACATCATGCTGTCACATAGAAAAGCTTCTCAGGTCTATATTTAAGTAATAAGACATGACAGGCCATGTATTTCTGGAACATTATAACATGCCTGGGGTGGTGGGGGGAGGCTGAGGCTGAGGAAATTTCTTTGAGCATCGCTGCTTTGGCTATTATAAAATATCATGTATAAATCAAGATGGGGCTGAGGAGTAGTCAAAGAGGCAGACAGCCACTTAGAAGACCATGCTGGCATGGCTGTGACATCACCACCAGCCAATCCCGCAGCTCCCCTTTCTTGCCAAATCCCCAAGTGATTTGAAACCTAAAAAGCATTCAGGTTCCAAATCATCCTCAGGGTTCTGAAATGGCCAGGGATTGTGAGCTGGAAGGTCGATCACCCCATGGTGTCCACCTGCAGCCAGTGCAGGGGGACCCAAGTGAATCTGGACTTAGAGTTTGTAACAGAGGGCCTCCCAGTAAACCCATACTTGCTATTGGGTAATCGCTGGATTTGCATGTTCAAGGTCTTGCAGGTTGTGGTTGTGGTTTTACACTCTATTTGGGGGATAGGCCTTTGCTCTCTGGCAGGTTAAATGACTAGCAGGCATTAAAGAGGGCTGCCACGCTGATCAGAAACAGACCTCTAGGCTCATCTGCAACTAGATCCCTGAGCTCTGATGTTTTAGCCAAGGTCAGACAAATCCAGGCCGCGTGCCTGGCCTCTGTGGGGCGTACTTGTGTGCAGCAACCAGCTGCGATTAGGAACAGTAATGTTTTCCAAAGACTTTGCCTTCAGGGAACTGACAATCTGGAGGAAGGTATAAATCCAATATGGGGCAATAAAAAAAAACCAACGATCAAGTCATATTTAGCTATATCCTCAATGCATGGCACAAAGTTAAGGATAACAGTCTCTCAGACAATGCTTGCTGAAGGGATGAAAGTGCTTCAAGAACCCAAAGTGCTAAAGAAATCCAGGTGCTCTAAACCTCAATTTTTTAGACTGCAAAGAAAGGAAAGTGAGACTTGCTTTCCCTGCTTCGCTTGCATGGTTAGAGTGAAAATTAATGTATGAAAACTGTACTGTAAGCTATAAAGCACTACCCAGTTGTGAGTGATACACAGTGTAGGCTATAATCACACATCCGACTACAGTAACAGGGATAACTCAAAGAAAGGACTCTCTTGATGGCTTGGGGGGGTTCGTGAACATTTCCAGCTTCTTTCCCCACTTCCAACCATCTCCACTACCAATGACTTGTGCTTGACCTAGGCTACGAAGAGGTTTCACCTATTAATCCTTTGGTAATGTCTGCCTGGTGTACTAAATTGAGTGGGATTATGAGATTTCCTCTGGACTCAGAAGGGGAAGTGCCGTGATCAATTAACGATATCTGCCTTGGACTTGGATTAGGAAAACAGCAGCATGTGTGCATTTGTTTAGCCATTCTTTGTCTGGGCCCTCATTTTCTCCCATGTAACAGCTTTCTAATTGGTCTCCATCATTCATTGTCACTCGTTCCAATGCGTTGTTGCTTCTGGCACCAAAGTGGTCTCTTTCCTAAACAAAAATCTGATTATGACATTCCCCTACTGAAGTCATTTGGGGATTTTCTTCTTGTTTCACAAAATGTAGCCAAATTCTTCGGCAAGGTCTACAATGCCCACAGTGACTTGGTCCCTCCCTTGCTAAATCATCTCTTTCTTAAAAGCCCCAGACTTGCATTCTAGGTGTCCCATGAAAGCATGGCTAGCTTCCTCCCCAAACACACCCTAAGCAACTTACCAGCCTGAAATCTACTCATCCGTACTGAAAATGCATTTATTTTCACCTCTGTGAAGTCTTCCTTCATCACCTTCAAGTAGAATTGATCTCTTCTCCTTCATCCCCATAGCACACTATACAGATATCTGTCATAGTATTTATCCTGTGTAAAATGTATTTATTTGCTTGCTTACTTCCCTCACTAGACTGCGAACTCTGTACTACAGGAGATCATGTCTTATGTATACATCTTTGTATTTATCCTGGGCAGTGTGCCTGGCATAAATAAATGCCCAATAAATATTTGAAGAACAAATAAATGAGATGTGGAATGTACCGAAGTGGACTGCCATACATACAGTCCTTTCTATGGGGCTCCTTCCCCGTAAGTCACCAGCCTTGGATCGAGTAGGATCTGGGGAGGCACCGAGCTAAGACAGCCATTCTGCAAGTCGGATAGTACCTCATGAACTGTGCTGTGAGGTTGACTCTGATAAACAGGGTTAATCAACATGTTAGTCATAAACTAACAACCGTGTCTTCTCTCTTCAATATCTGAACTGGAGATATAGAAAGACAAGTCAGTTAGTATTACAGCAGGAGCAGAAGATCAAAGACAAGGGGAAGGCCAACTTGGTCGCCATAAGATGTCAGAAGCTATGAGTAAACAGAAAGGAGTAAGACAAAGGCAAAATTTACACAGAGAGGAAAAACAGGGTGATTGGGTTGGTAACAACAAAAGGGTATAAACACTCAGCTCTGGATTCTGAGGGATGATCTCTGGAGCTGTCTTGGCCTCTGAATAGCTTTCTGGTTTCCACATTACATTCTAGATATGTTGTTTATTACACCAAAACAGCTGAATGTTTCTGCTAAATCTAGAGGGTCTATTTGGGATGGTCTAATTTCAATTATCAAGTACTTGGTTTAATAAATAGTGCAGGCAGGATTCAAAGTCCAGAGCCCTTTCTCTCCAGCGATCGGACCTCATCTGACCAATGTTGGTCAGGAATGAAGCCCACTGGCTTTGGCCTAGGACAAGGCCCACAGTAGTCTCAGTGGAGCCAGGTGTTCATAGACAGGGCCTGATGCTCAGTCTGGAATCCCAGCTTCTCCACGTGCTAGGCTGTACCTCACTCATGCAAACTCCCTAGCTGTATAGACATTGATTTCTGCCTTCTACTGCATCATCAAACTGGCCTGGAATAGCTGAGTAGCTATTCGAATAGGTGAAAAGCTGTCTGTATTAGATAAAGAGAAGACATAGACTATATGTGTCCTTCTCAAACTTTAATGAGCACACAAATCACCTGCAAATCTTATTGAAACTCAGATTCTAATTCAGAGGATATGGATGGCCTGAGATTCCTCACTTCTGACAAGCAAGCCCCCAGGTGATGCTGGTGCTACTGGTCTGAGGACCACAGCTTGAATAGCAACCGAAGCTCTTTGTAATCCCAGAGGGAGGGAAGAGAGCCCTTTGGAGGAAGCTAAAGGACAAGAGTTCTAGCTAAAGAACTTTCCACCTGTTCAGAGCTGTGTGGAAAAGAATGTGATGCTTCAGTATCATGAGAGAGATCAAGCAGAAGTTAGCCAATAATTTGGCAAATGCACATTACAGAAAGAAGCTATGCTCTGTGTGGCAGGTAAACTATCACAGTCGATTTCAAAACTTTTTGTTTATGAACTCCCTAAATATTTTGTCGACTATGGACCTACTTGACTATTCCTAGATTGACATACAAAATTTTACATCATACGTTTAAAACATTTATTTCTTAATAAGAAGATGGAAAATGTTAAACAGTTTATTACATAAAATGCAAAAAATATTGACTAATTTAAATAAATACTTCATCAGATCTAGCAAGTAAGCTCCAGAGGACATGGAAATTTTGTTCTGTTCACTAATGTGCACCTGACAAATAGTAGGTGCTTAATCAATGTTCATCAAATGAATGACAGCACACCAAATATGAAAGCAAACATGTAAAAATTTTATCCATGGGACTTGTCTATTGTATCTCAAAAAATTTGATAGCCCCATAAAATATCCATTATATTTTAAAACCAATTTTTTTTAAAAAAAAAAGTGTTTTGACCTATACTGTTTGGGCTATTCTAAATTCAGTGCATCCCAACCTTGGTCAAAATACCAAAGTTTTAATGCTAAGTTTTATACTCAACAAAATGATAATCAAGGCAGGAAAAAATAAACACTCTTATAAAAGGTAAAGTCACCTTAGTTAATTTTTTAAATAAACATTTTTATTAAGATATCCTGAGATATCCCATGGCTTCCTCTCTGATCATGGTTTGCTTCTGAATACCCATAATCTTATTCCATTTACCTGTCAGAACATCTTGGGGTCTGCATTAGGACCCCAAATGCCAACCGCATCTCTGAAATACCATAGATTATCTATTTTCATACCTTCTGGGTACTGCCTTCTGCCCACCATATGGAATTTCTCCTGATGTCCGTTCTACCTCCAGTGGGGAGACCAATCCCAGGTCCCATAAGAGCCAGCATTTTGCTACTGGGACAGGCAGGTCTTTGGGTGGTGGCAGGTGTCAGCATGAGGCAATGCTGCCCGGCCCTTTGAGCACAAGCAGCAGCTTCTCACTGCTCTCTGACAACTCTTATGCTCTTTAACCTCCCTTTCAGGCCATTTTACTCTTACCTTTGGCGTTCACTCTCCCCTCCACATTGGCTTTCTGAACTGTGATCCTTTGGCCAATAGACCTATAGTTGGGATCTGCCTGAGCAGTCCTATTGCTGCCTCCAACCTGGATTCACTTCCAGCTCCCATCCTACTCACTTTATAGTGCAGACTGCAGCTCCAGAGCTTCCTCCATGCTTTCCTCCCCTCTAGTCCTAACTCAGACCCCAGCCTTTTTCCTTTCTATCTCCAGCCATCCCCAGAGCCAGGGTTTCAGAAAGGCGCCAGAAGTCCCCTGGTACCAGCCTCCTTCCAGCTCACTGCAGCGTTGTTAGAGCCAAGATCCAGCCAGCCCATCACTGCTTTTCTTTTCCTTATTTGCAGCCCATTGCTCTGGTCAACAGGTCAGACTAAGACCCTGATGAAGTGTTCTTCTGATACAGAGAGAGAAATGGACTGAGACTGAACCTTGGCCAAACAAGAAATATTTTTGATTGTGCTTTAAAAGTTTTTTTGATACACACCATAACTCATCTGCCTAAAGGAAAGTGGTGATATTCCAGTGTCTGTTTGATAAGCACATCAGATAAGCCCACGGACCATGGGAACCAAGAGAAAATGGCACTGTGGGGTTACATGAGCCTCGGATGTGTTCCCGGACAAAACAAGTGTTATTGTGGAATGACACAGACCAGAGCTCCAAGCAGATGCTAGTTTGTCCTGTTCTCAGAGGAAAAGCCTGCTGGAAATGGAGCTTTGAGACAGGGTCAAAGCAGCAATGCTCTTTCTGGCTGGCAGCCCTCATCCTATCCTTGTCTCCACAGAATCTCACTGGGAAAAAGACAGAACCCAGAAAAATCTATGTGACCTTCTTTAGAATTAATCGTGATTGATATTTGTCCAAGGAAGTGAATGGATCCAAGAGCCGGAGAGAGATGTCTAAAACAGAAGGCTAAGTAGGATATTTCCCAAATTCGCTTTTTGTCCCATTAAAATCTCATCAGGACAAATCCTTTGGAAGACCTACAACAGTCACCCTGGAAGCATTTGGCAAAGCAGACATACGGGCAAGAAAAAGGGTGTCAATGTAGATGTGTTCCACTGGATGGGGATGAGGGAAGAACAGGGCAAACAGAATCATCAGAGCTGATGAGAACCTTCCAGGTCATCAAATTCAACCTCTTGATTTTGGAGAGAGAAAGAGTGGGGTACAGAGAAGAAGGGGGACACACCCAAGGTCACACTGCCACAAAGTGTGGGGGGAAGGTAAACCAGGACTGACATTCAGTTCTCCCAATGTCCAACCCAGGCATTTTCCCTTGCACTGAGCCTTGAAGGACAACCCAGAAATTGACGAGGACGCCGCTTCCCTTTGCTGTTGCTCTGGAGCTAGGGAGAAATGGGCCAGGTCCTAAATGCAGCTCTCAGGGAAGTCTCTAGCAGGTTGTCAAGTGTTCCTGCCAGTGCTGAGCTGGCAAAGGAGGGTGGGGAGAAGTGCTTAGAAATCCTGAGCACTGAAAGGTGGCCTGTAATTGTAAAATTCCATTTCCTTTCAATTAGCAGCTGATTGCATTTGATGAGCTGCAACATTGTTTCCTCCGTGTAGATTAGGAGTCAGAGCAGTCAATGAGCTGTGAAATTCTCTCCCTGCTGAAACAATAGACAGTGATTAAAGCGCAGCTAATCTGATCATTATAGTTGGAGCCCACTGATCATTAGCCGCTAACCAGATCCCAGAGAGCAGCTCCAGCCCAGCCAAAGCGGACTGGATGCAGCAGGTAAATGCTACCAATATACTGCCTCCCCGCCTCCACGCCCAGAAGTCCCTGGTGCACTTAAGGGCTGGGGCAAAAAAATGGGATGCCACAGAGGATACAGGGAATGAGACTGCCAAGGACAGACTGATGTCAGGGAGAGAGCTAGGATTTTGGAGGCAGATGTAAGAGATCTGGGGTCACATCCCACCCTACGCCTCACCCCCACCCTCCATTTTGTGGTTTAACATCTGAGCCTAGAATAAGTTATCTGCCCCAAATCCCTAATAATACTTTCCTTGTGTGGTTGTTCTGAAGATTAATATCACAGCCTAGGTAAGATCCTTGGCATAATGCTAAATGTCAGTAATAACACTAACCAACATTTCTGAGTGTTTGCTACGTGCCCAGCACTCTTCTAAGGGCTTTATGTGGATTAACTTGTCTAATCCTCCTAACAGCCTTGATAAAGTATATGCTATTATTATCCCTGTTCTTCCAATGAGGAACACACAAGTTTTGTAACTTGCTCAAGATCACTTAGCCACAACAGACAGAGCTGGGATTTGAACCAGACACGCCAGCTCAGGGCCCTGCTATTAACCACCCCAACTTTGCTGCTTCTCGAAAGATGCTAACACTCATTGTCTCCCTTTGCTAGGCCTGTAGTTTTCAAACTTTAGAGGGCAGAAGAATTAGCCGGAGAGAGTGCTAACAACGCAGATCATTGGGCCCAAGCCCCGGAGATTCTGATTCAGTAGGTTAGGGACAGGCTCCAGGAACCTGCATGTTAATAATTAGCACCATATGCAATGTGGCTGTGGCGGCCCAGGACCTGCCTGGGGAGATGCTTGAGGTTCTGGGGAGCAAAGGGGTGTCTGTCCAAGACCGGAATCCTCCTTTAACTCTGCTGCTTTGCCCGGAGCCCAATGCCTGATGCGGAAGCCCGATGCCACAACTGCACTCCCAGAGGATGACAAGAAGGCAAAACTCAGAGGCTCTGGTGCCACATAGATTAGGATTTGAAACTCCGTTCCTTACCTTACAGAAGTGGCCATGCAAACAGTCATCAAAAGCAGGAGAGTAAAAAGGAGAATTAATAATCATTCCTAGACGACGGGCATACGTTGGGACTGTCCCAGGCGTGCAGGGCATGAGATCCTTGCAGCAGACCTGCCCGTAGCCCTTTGTTCTCACCTGCAGTGCCGGGGCCCCTTATGGCAAGCACCTGTGGAACATGCTCAGCCCCAGCACAGGACAGGCAGGGAGGGTAGAGGGTTAATGTCCCAAAGCGGCATCAGCCAACAACAGACAGGGGGTCTCTAATGTCCTCGCCTCTAGGTCAGAGTAATGACTCTGAAAAGTAGTCTGCTCTGTCTCCCGGAGTGCCCCAGCAAGACCGAGCCCCGGTTGCCCACCATGGTAAATAGCTTATAACCCAACTGTTATTTTCTTCTGTCCCTTCCCTCTCTGATACTCCACATCCCTCCTGGTCGTTTCCCGGAATCGTCTCCCAAATAAATTACTTACAGCCAAGTTCTTTCCTCAGAGTCTTCTCCTGAGCTCAGAAGAGAAGTGTGACCTTGGGCAAGAACTTAGACTTCAGTTTCCTTAAGAGTAAAATGGAAATAGCGGTGCAGAACACATGTAAAGTGCAGGATATAGCAAGCATCCCATAAATGTACAATTCTAGTCTTACTACCGCGTCCAACCCAATAGTGCTGGTTCTGCTCTGACTCACATCCAGAAGCATCATCTCCCTGCTGTCTTGCTGCTGCCGCCTCTTCGTCTCTCCCCCTGATCATTGCAGTCCCCTCCCGCAGGGCCCCTGACATCTGCCGCACTCACATCCCAGGCAGCTTCCACACTGTGGCCAGGGTTCTGCCCTGTATTCCACTGCTACCGCGGACCTGCTGTATACCAGGCAGGTGCGAGGCTCTGAGAGATTTTAACATATCATTTTAAAATTTGTTTTGAGAAAATGACCCAGAATGGCCACTTCTAAAGGAGAACACATACTTTATTGTAACACTTACATTAAAGATCAACACACATTTCTAAAATCCCGAGTGGATCATCACTCCTTTTGGATACCGTCTGCTGCTGCCACTGGACAAAGTCTGAATGCAGCTTTCATGGCCACGACATAACCTTCAGCCTCCCAGCAGGTCTGCTCGCACGGCTTTTGCTCAGAGGCTTCTCCCTGCAGAGAAAATGCCACAGAAAGCCCCCTCGTGTGGCTCGCCCTGCCTCCTAGGCTTCCTTCAAATGAGATAAACGTGAGGTATGATTGCCTACTCCTTTTAATTTTTTGCCAAGCGCAGTTGAACAGCTGATTCTAGTCATTTCTACCTATGGTTTCCTCCTTAGAGCTAATTAGTTTCTTTTCAAGTAATTGCAAATAGTACATTTTCCAGGCCCTTGGAGTAGAGGCTGACAACTAGCTGGCTGGAGTGGCCTCTTATCGATAGCTCACGGAAATTAGACACACAAACATCACACTGGGGCCCTGAGGGTTGCTCTAAGTTGTTTAAAATAATAGCTCATGGAAGTCCCAGGGCTCTTTTATGAATGGACCGGGCAATGCAAAATCTCTGGGATGTAGCGGGCAACGTGACAGTCAGGACCTTCCCTAAGCATCAGCCGGGACTGAGCGCCACACGAGAGCAGGACCTGCTGTGGCCCAGGCACCGTGCGTGGTGCTGTGAGTGCAGTCAAGGAACAGCGGCTGGGCTTAGGGGCAAGGGACAGAGAGGAGAGTGGGAAGGGCTCTCTCTGCGGGTTTAAAGAGGTGGACAATGGGGTTCACTGGAAGGGGAGAGGGACAGGCTTCATGGGATCATCATCGTCATCATCATCATCATCCATCCCCCTGCACCAAGGAGCCTGACTGGCCAGTCCCGGTGCCCCATCCTCCCGGAGCCAAGGAAGAGGTCACACCTGTAAAGCTCTCAGTTCAGTCTTTGGGACACAATGAGTGCTCACTCTCAGAGCTGCTGTTTTCCATGGGACCTGGTTTTATATTCTGAGAGGGCATTTTTCTTTCTCTCTCCCTTCCATTTTAACATTGTCACTGCTGCTGCTGCTATTGTTGCTGTTGTTGTGTCGTTTCAGACCTTGGATGAGGAGAGCGGAGTTTTCACAGCACGTTGGTGATCCCCATGGGTCCGTGTGAGACCCTTTACCCCTGTGTTAGTTTCCCATTGCTGCTGTAACAAATTGCCATAAATTTACTGGCTTAAAGCAACACAAACGTATTATTTTACAGGTGTGTGGATCCAAAGTCCAACGCAGATCTCCCTGGGATAAGACGAAGGCGTTGGAGGGGGCACTGCTTCTGCCGAGGCTCTAGGAGACAATCTGTTTCTTTGTCTTTTTCACCTTCTAGAGACCTCCCACTTCAGCGCACGGCCCCTTCCTCCAAGTCCAAAGCCAGCAGCTCCAGACCTGTTCCTCTTACACCGCCTTCTCTCACATCTTCCTTTGACAGACGCTTCTCCTTTCCTTTCCCAGTTTTGACTCTTTGTCATTATACTGGACTCACCTGGACAAGCCAGACTATGCTCCCTGTCTGCTGAATAGCAACCTTAATTCCATCTGCGACTTTACCTCCCCCTTTGTCATGTAACAAAACAGCCTCACAGGTTCTGGAATAGAGGCCGACAGCTGGCAGGCTGGAGTGGGCTCTTATCAAGAGCTCACGGAAATAAAACACACGAATGGCACACTGGGACCCCGAGGGTCCTCTAAGTTGTTCAGAATCATACCTCATAGACCCAGTAATGCAAAATCTTCTGGGGATTAAGATGTGGAATCTTTGTGGGGAGGGGCAAATTCTGCCTAATCCTACTCCCGTTCCCTGCCCTCGTTGGCATCTACCCTCACACGCATATGCATGTTTCCTTGCCACTGGTGCATATTTTTTGTTGACATATATGATATTGTCCTATGTTTTACCTGTGGTATTTTTCTTACCTTTTTCATTTAACACTATATTTCTAAGGCTTCCCACATTGTTCTGTACACACTGAGTTTGACGCTCCTATTATTTCAGTTTGCATCTACTTCCTCTCACTTCTCCACTGCCCCGCTGACAGACTCCGAGGTTACCTTTACTCCACTATGAGCAGATCATGATAGACATCCTTTTTCAGGTCCCTGCAAACCCATGTAAGAATTTTTCTAAAAAATACGCTGAGTCTGGGATTGCTGGTCACAGAGTGTGTCCCTATTTAGTTTCACCATGTGATATCCAACGGCTCTCTTGATTGGCTGCATGGGTTATACCTGCACGTGTAGAGTTATAAAACCTCTTTACCATCATGGTGATGCAGAATCTTCCTCTGTCAAACCCCTTGCCTAGGAGCAGAGCTGAAGGCCCTCCTCGCATCTCTCGCCTGTGTATTTTTGTTTCCTATACAGGCTTCAGAGTCACTGCATAAGCTTTCCTGCAGCCAGCCTTTGAGTCCCATCCACTCTTCTTTTCCACGTGCTAGTGTTGTGCTGGGCACTGGCCTCCATCAGGGCGGGTCCATTCTTCGGCTGTGCAAGTTCAGAGTTTTATCTCCGTCCCTTCTTGTGCATCCTCATGCCTCTGGACTTAGATTTTATTAATTCCACAAATATTTCCTGAGCACCTATTGGCTCAAGTGCACTACGCCCTTCTCCCCACCCCAGATATTGGGGAGGTAAAAGGAACAACTAAGGAGCTTACCTTCTGGCGTCCTGTCACCTCAATTGAAAAAACCTCACCTAGATTCATCCACTTCTCCCCAAAACCAACATAATCTAAGCCAACAGCATTTTTCACCTGGACATTTGCATTTGTCTCCTATGTGGTCCACCTGTTTCCACTCTTAGCCCTTCTAGTCCTTTTTCCCCACAGCAGCCAGAATAAACATCTAAAAAAAAAAATATATAAATGAGATCCCATCACTCTTCCATATCCGTTAACAGCCCATCGCCTATAGAATAAAATCCACGCCTGTTAGCCTGGTTTATGAAGTCTCATGGCAGCTGACTGCTGCCTCTCCAACCTACCCCGTGTCACTCTTCCCTTCCTTCCCCATATTTCAGCCGCATTGGCCTTCTTTCCATTCCTGGGATAGGTCAAACCTCTTCCTGCCTTTCAGCCTTTTTTCAGTAGCTGTTCCCTGTCCCCAGAATGCTCTTTCTTCCAAGCTGCTCAGGAGTGGCTTCTTCCCATCACCCATACATCGGTCCTGTTTTTATTCTCTGGATAGCACTTATTTATTTATTAGCACTATTTATTTAATATTTATTAATGGGTGTCTTGCCTGCATTGCCCTGTGGTGTGTGAGCTTCATGAGAATGCTTTTATCTCTCTTGTTCACTGCTCTATCAGTGCCTAGTATACTGCCTGGCACAGAGGTGGTGCTCAAAATCGTTGTTTTTTTATTTTTTGAGGAATAAATGAAGGAATAGGACTAAAGCAGTGGTCCTCAATCTTGACTACCTGTTAGAATCATTTGCAGAAAGCCAATCCCCACCCAGACCAATTGAATCAGAATCTCTGGGCATAGGGCTCAGGTACTGGCACTTTTTTAAAGCATCCCAGACAAATGTTCACCTAGAGCTGTGAATCATCTCTTTGAAGATTAGAACCCATCTCGAGCAGGGCAATTTAGAAACCTTCCTTGGGATTTTGTGTTCAAACTTGAGAGAGAGAGAACCTTTCTTTTTCTTTCTGGTGTTAGTTGAGGTGCCGTGAGCCTCCGGCTATCTGCAGCCATGTCAGCCAATCCTCCCCCACCATCCCTGGCTACATGGATGAAACCAAGTTATAGGAAGAAAGAGTAAGACCAACTCACAGAGAAGCTGAGCCAATTCAAAGGGGAGGGAAGGAATGGCGGGGAGGGGTTAGAAAAGTGCTGATGGTGTAGTGGGAGCCCCTGGAGTCTCTGAGTCTAGCCCCACTTAAATTCTCTTCTCTGCTCAAGTTGGCAGGGATTAGGTTTCTGTCATTTGCAACTAAAGGAATTCTGACCAATACTCCATCAAAGCAAATAATTGTGGGTCGAGAAAAGATGATTTAAATAGAATCCAGAAGACAGAATATTAAGGCAATGCCTTTATCAATAAATCCATAATTCCAAATATAGCCTCTTGCTAGATGAGAAATAATCCCCCACATCTCTTATTTCAGCTGGTTAGTCTGTTTACAGAGCATTGCAGTCAAGCATTTCCCCAGCCACATGAAAAGTGTTAGATCACTTACTCTTGTTAATAAAGGGAACAAATTTGTGATGAAACTGCTCTGCGCTTTCATCACGGGGCACTGCACATGCCAAGCTTTCTGTCTTCAGGGGCCCTTCTCCCAGCCTGGGCTACAGACAGAACTCAGCACAGATGGCTGGATGCTGAGCCCTCTATGATTTCCCCGTCCACCCCAATTCTAATCACGTGGCTCCTTTTGAGCCTTCAGAAGGATGCTGGAAGTGTACAGTCTTTGGCTTCAGAGGCCCTGATGAATCTGTAAGGTCCCACCTCAAGCAATGAAGGAATGGATTCATAGGAAGTTGCCCAGCATGCCAATCTCCACAGGGCACCAAAAGGAATACTAAAAGATGTTGAGAAATGGAGGAAGAAAAAGAAAATGATATTTAAGAGAACTCCTCCTGAAGAGAATACCGTATATGATTAGGAGGCACAGGCTAAACAGAGGAGATATGAGGCCTGGCACACACTTTTGGAAGTATATGCCTAAATTCTTTGAGCTTTAAAGACCCACAAGCTCTGCTTCACAAAATCCAGATGCCAATATACTGTATTCCTTGCAATGTTCCTGCATTCCCTCAAAGATAAGCTATACGAAAAAGAGAAATAAATGGTGACATCCCAGGATGTTGGATCTGACTTTGCATGGAGGCACACGAATCACACAGGAAAAGTGTGTCAACCAGGTCTCTAAGCCGGAGGTAAGAGCCAGATATCCTGTTACAACTTTGTTAGGCTCCTGACACAAACAGCCATTGCGTCGCATAAATAGGGTGAGCGGTAGCATTAGCCCAAGTTAGAAGGCTACTGTAGCTGATTTCTTGAACTTCTGAGGCTGCCATCTCTCTTTGGTGATGGGTCAGTGGTCGTGTTGTGCTACAGAGAGATATTAAATTGGATAAGCCATCTGCAGTGAGCAGCAGCAAAACAGGGCCATACCCCTTGGGATGCCTCCAAAGCAAAAGCATATTTGACAAACCTCTCAGTACAGGGTAGGATCCCAAAGACCTGTGCTAAACAGCATCTGAGAATGGTGGGTCTGGTTAACTGGGAGCTCTCATTTGGCTAAGGGATGTATGTAAGTTTGGGGCATAGCAGAATATTGATAGTTCAGTAGGTAGAAAAGAAGCTAGTAGTCCCCTGGTTGTCATCATCCTTCACCCTTCACCCCTGTAAATAAGGATTGAACAAATATTTCAAGTCTATGGTTTGAAGGAAAGCCAAAATCTTACCTCCCTGAAGATCCCCATAATTTGTTCTGTCCTGCCCATGACATACATCAGCTCTCTCACTCCCTGAGGTCTGGGGTGGGAGGGAAGGGAAGGTGGATTGTCATCCTTCCCAGGACAAACACAAGGAAGAAAAGTATACCACAGCATACCTGGATCCTGGATGTCTCTTTTTTTCTTTTTGTATTTCCTGCATTTGAAACTGAAATTATCCCTTGTCCATTGGCACTGCCTTCCCGTAGGCTTTCTGTAAAAACAAACAAACAAACAAACAAACAAAAGTTATATTTTTTTCAGAGCTAAAGCCTGAGTAGGATTCTCCACTATCAACAAAGCCCTAAAACCATTCTAGTCCTCTTAATTTGATAAGCTCTCTGAGACCTAAACCCACATCATATAATCTATGATCAACTCTCTAAATTGGATGAAATTCACATGGAACATCAGCCTTCCAGTTTGGAAAGTGGACATCTGGTAGTTCCATTGTCCTCCCTATTTAGCGTTTCTCTTGCCGTAACACACTTGCCCACCTCCTGATAGCATATCCTGGGTTCACTCCCTTGTTTAATATTAGATCTCTAACATGCACACACACACACATGCACGTATGCACATAAATCAATACAGATAAAGATCTACGCACACAAAAAAAACCCTTTTAAACAGCTAAAAACATAGGAGATTATTTTTTAAAAATCTTGGGGGTGTGATATTTATTTTCCTCTCCTCCCAGTGGGGTCTAAATATCCTTCTCTACCTCATTAACATTGGGCTTGGCCCTGCTACTTGCTTTCCAAAAGGATGTTAGTGGACGTGAGAGGAGCAAAGGCCTGAAGTATTCTGTGCGTCTGCTGTCACTGTGAAGACAGCCTGCCCCTCTAGCTCACTGGTCTAAGGACAAGGAGGGTCACCTGGAATAGGAATGAACCCAAGCTATTAAGACACCTTCCAGCCAAGCCCAGATGAGCCCAGGTGAGATCAGCTAATACTCAATCCACAGATGTATGAATGAGAATAAATGATTACATTTTTAAGTTACTACATTTTCAGGTGGTTTGTTATACAGCTTTATTGTGACTATAGCTAAATAAGATAGGATAATAAAGATTTATCTTAAGCAAATTATGAAAGCTAAAAGTCAAAAGGGAAAATGCTGGCAGATATGACCATGCCTGTCCTTAAAGCTGCATGCGAATTTTTAAGGAAACAACTCATAAATAAGCTTACAAATTAATCTGAGCTAATGATGAAAAAAAATTATCTTTAGCCAATGAGCATGAGATGCAGGAATGAGCAAAGAAGGACAGAACGTATAAACACTTCTGTGGTAGGACACTTTCTTCCTTTTATGTGTGGAACATCATGCAACTGGTAAAAAAAAAATGAAGTTGACTGTTTAGGAATCACCATGTGAGGATGTTCACACCGAATAGAAATTTCAGGACACATGATTAGTAAAATGATGCCTTGGAAAGGGATTGGGAAGGAAACCCACTATACTTGTTGCCCCCAGGGATTGAAATTGGGGAAGGGAAAGTGAGAATAGGGACTTTCAGTTTGGCTATGTCTATATCTTTGAATTTTTTTCAAATCAATATGTATCAGGCATATGTCTGGTCTTAGATACCCTTTTGCCCAAAGGCTCGATATTGTGGTAGCACCATTATCATATGGTGGTCCAGCCATATGTAGAGGACCTCCTCCAGTGGATCTTTTGGATAGATTCAATTTTTAGAAAGTACCTCCAAGTATGTCCATATATTTAGATAAAATCTGCTGCTCTTTCTCCCAATTTAACTTTCCTAAGATGGGCACTACATCTTGTTTTTCCTTTATTTTCACCATAGTCAGGTTTAGTTGACAATAGGTACAATTACTGGAACGTACAGAAATGTGGGTATGTAATTTCACTCTACTATTGGGGACTCTCAGAGCTGCGAGAGAGATCACAGAGAATCCCATTACCCCTAATGCCAAGTACTTTACAGACAATAAAAATGAAGCCCCAGAGGGACAATATCTTAGCAGAGGTCCCAGAGCTGGGAGGTCAGAACCAGGACTCAGAAGCGATGAGCCAACTTTTAGCCCCGTCTTCTTTTCTTGCTTCCACTGGCTCCCTCGTTAGTCCAATTCTAAACTGATTGGTTCTTGGGTCTGGGAAAGCAGCAAGGCAGCGGGACATGGTGGCGAGAAAATGAGCTTTGGAATCTGACCAAAGTGAGTTTGAATCCCTGTTCTGGGATTTGTACAATGGGTATGTTACTTAACATCTCTAAGTCTCTATGTCTTCACTTGTGAAATGAGGTGGCAATAGCTGTCAAACAGACTTATTGTGAAAGAAAAATGAGATAAGGTTTATAAAGCACGCAGCTCAGTGCCTGGCAGAGAGTAGGAGCTAATTAAATGTGAACGCCATTCCCTTCTCTGTGGAATACCTCAGTCACTAAAATACTTCTTTATACATCAAGGAATTAACACCACTGTTATGAGATTAATTCACAGCAATGCACATGAAAACAGTGATTCAGATCATGGCAAAAAACTATAATTAAAGTATCTGGTATTGTTTGATTACAGGGTTGGCTTCACTGACTTTAGCACTTTGTGGGCAGAGAGCAGGCAGCTGAGAGGCAAAGCGTGGCTTTATTTTCTGGGAGGTTTCTGACCACTTCCCGGGGGGCAGGGCAATCATTATTCCTCTGATCCTTTTTTTACACTGAAGAGTCTGAACCTTAGTGAGGTGGGGTAGAGAGAGGGGGACTTACATTTACTAAACGTCTACTGTGTGCCAGGCCCTTTTGACACTGATTCTCACCTTATTTTTCCCAGAAATCCCAAAAGGGCAATACTTATAACTGCATTTGACAACCAAGAATGCTGAGGCTCACAGGTAAATTCAACAAGTTGCTCGGAATGTCATTCCCATCAAGGGATGGAGATAGGGTTTAAGTCAAGTCTGCTGAACCCCCCAAATTAGGTCAAGTTCACCACATAGGCTGCCTCCTATTTTAGGCACAAATTTATGGCTAAATATTTAACAGGCACTGTTTTAAGTACTTTAAATGTTACAGCCAAGACTGCCAGTTAACTATCTAATCCCATTCTCCCACTTTTTACTAACAAAATTTCAAATTTTTATTCCAAGTAGCAATGTGCCCAAACATAGGTCAACATTTCCCAGTTTCCTTTGCAGCTAAGGATATTGACCCATTTGAGAGACATGCCTCTATGTCCTCTGTCCCTCCACCTTTCCTTCTGCAGCCAGTCTAGGATGTAGACTGAGAGTTGGCACGTGGCAGCCATTTTGAACCACGAGGTTTACGAGGTGACCTTGAGAATGGAAGCCATTGCTAAGAATGGCACAGCGGAAAGTTAGAAGCAGCCTTGGGCCCCTGACAACGACAGAGCAGCCTTGCCAATACTGAATTGTGAATTTTTGAATTTCTTTTAACTGAGAAATAAATCTCTACTATTTAAGTTACTCTTTTGTTGTTTTTGTTGTGTAGCTAAATGTAATCCTAACTGCTATACCTACAATATTATCCAATAGTTCTACGTGTTAGATATTATTTTTATTCCCAGGTTTTTCAAGCGAGATAAAACACAGAGAGGTTAAGCAACATGCCCTAGATCACTGAGCTAGTATGTAAAAAAGAGCAGATTTGAACTCAATCCAACTTCTGCAACGCTCATGCTCTTAATAATTATATTAGACTGCCGAGTCGGACTAGACATCAAAGACTATTTTCCCCAAGCTGAAGAACTTTCATGTCTCAGTGGAATTTTCCTTCAGAATCAAACTTTATTTCTGATGGCTTGAGCCCTATTTGCATCTGGCATGAGGTTAGTTTTTCACTTTGTAAGAAATAACATTCTAATGGGTTTTTAAGGGCCCAGAAGACTTGTTAGCCATTCCCTGGCTGCCGCAGGACAAACTCATTAAAAACATCTGAACAAAACCAACAGAACTTGAAGGGCAACAAAAAAATGAAGACACTCTGTGGGTGGGGTTAGAGAATCCATACGGTAAATCACAGATGTTGGAGGGCCCTCTCACCTGACTGCAGGTGGGACTCTGTCCCAGACATTTCACCTGTTTGCATTTCAGGATCTCACAGGTTAGGAACAAGAATTGCAATCAATTACTCATTTTTATCAGAATGTCTGTCAATAAAACAATTTGGATATCCATGGAGTTTTCTCTTAACAGGATTTTACTTCCTTGGGAAAGGGTTTGCTGAGCAAATGAATGAAGCAAACAAAATTGGAGGAGAAATGTTTACTGAGCTAAAGAGGGCAAATTGTTTTGCAGCCCTGGAAAAGTACCCAATTACAGTAAAATATGGTTTATCCAGAGTTCTGTCAATTGGGGCTTGCTATTAATTTGATCTGCAAAATGGGGATAATCACACTGATGTCTCAGGGTGGTGGTAAGGAACATGTTAGATACACCATACACAGTGACTGCCACAGAGTTAAAAATACATTGAGCCATGCTTGTATTCTGTTATGGGGCTCTAAGGACCCAGAACTGGCCACCGTGTTTTCTCTTCCAGGCTTTGAGAATTAGATTTAAAGATATAGAGATGATTCTAAAAATAATGAGCAGAGAAAAGCAACAAATTCTCCATTGCCCCAAACAACTGAGGCACAGAGCAGAAAGCATTGGCTCCAGTATCTGCAAATAATTTTGCAAGTTTTCAGACTGCCTGGTTTTTGGAAGCCCACCTGAGTAAATCGCCTAACCCCTGGACCACATCAAGAGGCAGCACAGAACAATGGTGAACATCATTGACTCCAACACCACTTGGCCTGGGTTTAAATCCTTGCTCTTTACCTACTTGGCCACTTTAAATATTTGCAAAAAGGAGCTAGTAATAATACCTATAGTTGATTGTCTCGGGAGTTCAATCAGATAATATACATAAAGGGCTAGAAGAATGTCTAGTACATAACTAGTGGTTAATAATTAGAGGTCAGTGTTAGTGATTATAATTATTATTGCAATGTCTGAAATAGTTTTTTTCTTCCTCCTCTCCCTTCTATGACAGCCCCACCATGGTGGTTTCCAGTCTTGTGTGGTGGTAGCAAAGTAGGCTTCATAGAAAAGTCAGGAGCCTGGTCTTAGGGTCTGCAGAGATAAAGGCCCAGATGAAAGATCTGGTAGGCTTCCGTTAAAAGATTAGGGCTTAAATTTTGGGGCCAGGGCCACTTGGGTTTCTCTGATGACCGGCTGGCTCTGTGAACTTGAGCAAGATCTCAGGACCTTAGAATGTACGTGTACAGTCATACCCCGCCATGACGATGTTCCAGTCAATGATGGACTGAAAATATAATGGTTGTCCCATAAGATTATGATACCATATTTTTACTGTACCTTTTCTATTAATATTATGATACATTTAGCTAAACAAATACTTATCATTGTGTTACAGTCGCCTATAGCATTCAGTACAGTAGCATGGGGTACAAGTTTGTAGCCTAGGAGAAATAGGCTATACCATATAGCTTAGGTGTGTGGTAAGGCTATACCACATAGGTTTACATAAGGTGCTCTATGATGTTCACACAATGATGAAATCACCCACTGATGTGTTTCTCAGAATGTATCCCCATTGTTAAGTGATGCATGAAGGTATATCTTTTTGTAGCTGTGAATTTTTACCAATTGAAGAATAAAAATGCAAATAAAAGAACTCTTCCTCTTGTAAGCTTTAAACTTTGTAACCAGTGGCATTCTCCGTTCCAAGTCTGTCCTGAACTAGCAGGTTAGTTATAGGAATGGTCCGTGCATTTTTATTTGGAGGATTACATTTAAAAAACCACAAACTGTAGTGGCTTAAAACAATGATTTATTTAGCTGATGACTCTGAGGGCTGCCAATTTTGAGTAGGCCCAGTTGGGCAATTCTTCTGCTGGTCTCAAGTGGGTTCACTCATGTACCTGCAGTCGGTTGCCAGTCAGCTAGATGCTCTGCTTCTGGGGGTAGCTGGCTGTTGGTGGGTACATAGGAGCAACAGAACTACGTGTCTGCTATCATTCAGCAGGCTCGCACAGGCTCGACCATGTGGGGCAGTCATGGGGTACAAGAGAAGCAACAGAGGCTAAGTCCCAATACACACTTTTCAAGTTTCCTCTTGCATCACAGTGGCCGAAGCAAGTCAGGGGACCTCCCCAAGGGTGTGGATACAGGGAGGTGTGAGCAAATCAGAAGCCATTACTGCAGCAATCTACCACAGGCATCATTGAACCTGTTCTGGGAGAAGGAATTTATTTCTGAAATAGGCACCTTGTACATGTGAGGCCAAAGTGACTTTCCTCTTAAAAAACTCCAAGGAGAAATTATTCAGTCTAGCAATCTGGACAGTTTGAATGAAGAAATTCTTCTCTTACAAACCTATTAAAAGATTGTACCATGCCTGCAGGTTTCCTCAATTTGTGCAACAGGGCCCCAGAATTGGGGGTTTCTAAGTCCCTTTAAACTCTGACATTCTATGACTCTATATTTTTCCATTCTAATTAGAAAATAGCTAAAGTCAAGCCCAAGAAAGCTCTATTTCCTTGTCCAATGAGGCAGTCCGAAATTTCAGTGTAATGCAAGGAGCAACTCGCCAACCATAAAGATTGTGTGACGTGACTATGGATTAAAATGCCTCAAGTAGTAGTGAGTTCCCTGTTACTGGAGGTGATCAACCACAGCGTGGGCAGCCATTTTGTAAGTGATGCGAAGCTGTGTTTCTTTTTATTTGTGTGAGGGGATATCAGAATTCTTATATTGTTCCCAGGGATTCTGATGCCCTCCCCAAGGCAGGCCATACAGAAAAGTGGAATATGTCCCCGTATCGGGTAAAAAATAAATAAATAAATAAATAAATAAATAAAAGATTAGATTCATTTGACAACAACAACGACAAATGAGTACTTACTATAAACAAAGTACTTTCACATCTTATACCTTTCTTCATTCTAGTGCCAATAACTCCTTTTTACCCAGGGAAAACAAAGGCTCAGAGAGGAAAGAAAATTTGCTCAAAGTCACTCTTGCCCAGTAAGTGTCCAAGCAGTTCTTTTGCCATGTTCTTGGTGACCTGCTTTCTTTCTTTCCTTCCATCATTCATTCATTTGTTCAGTCTGTCAGTCATTCAGGCTTCATCCTTAATGAAACTTCTGTTGCGTGTGGGGAAGGACAGGCATGCAGTCTCGCCACAACACGTGTGCACCTCAACTTCCGCACTTTCTGGATTGGCTGAGAAGTAAATTAGATAACATATGAAAAACCCTTAGAGCAGTACCTAGAAGACACTCCATGAAGGTTGATTAATATTATTATTTGAGGGTAAATAACATGAAGCTTTTGAAATTGAGCCTGAGCTCAGAGAATCTGAGATGCCTGTTCAGAAAGAAACACGTAAAAAGGGTGAGAAGGCAGCGACATCAGCGAATCTCGTGTTTCAGGAACTCTGAGGAGAGTGAGGACACCCTGAGCAGAGGATGTCTGGGGGTGGGGGAGGTGATGGAGAGCAGCTCTGGGCTGCACCCCACCCGGGCTCACTTCCTCCCACAGCCTGAGCCAGCACTGAGGTTCCTAGAAAGAGCTGCCGTTTGGAAACATTGTGCATTTCTGGAGCCTGCCAAGGCAGCATGCAGCTGCAACCAGACAAGGGACCTGGGCTTGGAGGTGGAGCCCAGGGTAAGCACGAGATAGAGGAGTTCATCTTCTCCCTGCTCTGTGTTCCCGCAGTCCCTCCTGACATCTTGAGCAACACCTAACACAACCCCACATAGGCCATCTCTCGTAAGTGGCTGACATCTGGTCTCCAGGAAATTCTCAAACGATTCTTGCCTGGCTAACTCTGGGAGTGTGGGTCACACCGCCTTCTCCTTGCCTCTGTGGCCGTGAGAGCTAGCCAATCTAGTGTGGGCCACTCAAGTTCTAAAGCATGTCAGACCCTGGATGCCCCACAGCAGGGGACACAGAGTAGATACCTGCATAGTCTTCTCCAGACCCCTCTCCCTCAGCACACATGCAGATCCTTGTGCAAGGATGGGCCCTGTGAGCAGGGGTGGGAGAAGATGGAATGTTCTCTGAAAGAAGATCCTTTTCAGCAATTGTTTTAAAGTAAGATGCTGATAAGGCAATTCTTAAGGCAATGCTAAAAAGAGATTAGAGGTAGTGGAATGAAATGCATCATGGAAGCATTCGCTGAAAACCAAGAGTCAAGTAGAACAGGTGGTCACCCTTTGAATGTGCTCACACTTGGATTAACGCACAGCACTGGCCCCAGATCGACTAGAACCCTCTGATGTTGCAGCCTGGCTCTTCCTGAGCCCAGACCTCCATCCCCAGGCACAGCATGAAGAGGACCATCTCCCGGAGGTTTCTTAGAAATTCTTCAAAGCACGTGGCCACCTTGGAGCCATTGCTCTTACAGAAGCAGGTGCAAGGACCACGGATAAAAGATTTGGCACAAAGGGGATAAGTACCCGCACCCAGAGTCGAGCCTGTGCTTCCCAGTATGTTGAGGGCTTTTTGTGCAGAATTTCGTTTAAATAGGAAGGCAACAAGAGATAATTACATGCCATCCCTAGTGCAGCTTGGTGTCTTCGTTTACCAGATAATCTTTTTGCTGCTCTCCCTGCACGGTTCTCACCACCTTGAATGCCCTTCTCCTGGATCTCCATATTTGCAAACCCTGCTGTCCTTACAGACCCAACCCAAATCCCACCCTTTCCATGAAGCCCTCTTTGATCCCTCCTCCTCCACCACCACCACCAGCACCCCCAGTCAGAAGTAAATTCATCCCATACTTATTCATTCCATACCATAGTTTCCTCATCTGTAAAATGGGCATAATGATAGTACATACTCCATAAGATTGTTGTGGGAAGTAGAAAGAGCACTTAGGATGAAGCATATAAACAAAGCTTAATAATAATAATAATTGTTGTCATTGTTGTTGCCAATGGATAGGACTTATTTCCTTTGCTCTACTGTGAAATTTTGAATGAGGTCTTATTCATCTCTGAACCCTGGAAGTTAGCAGACAGCCTTGATACCCAACAGATACTAAGGCTCAGTAGAATGTTCGATGAATGAGTGCAGGAGCATCAAGATCCAGCGACAAGAGCGATCCTTGGGCCAACAGACACCCCACTCACTTCCCCTCCATCTGCCTGGCCATCTTTATGGGCCGCTTATCACTATGTTGCTATTGTTCAAAGCCGGCCAAACCATTCCGGTGCTGGCTGCTGGCAGCCTCGGCTTCACGCAGCCACCAGAGAGGCTGGCAGCATCATTGAAGCTGCTTGTCGGGCTCTGCTTCTCGGGGGCTGGTACAGATGGAACCTGTGCTCCTGGCAAAGTGGGGGCTTGGCGTTTCTGCGATCCCAGCCCTGCTTGGGCACCCACTAAAGCGAAGAGTGCGGCGCGTTTGACTCTTCGCCTTGTCTCTCGCTCTTTTCAACATGGACGGTTCATAATGGATGTCAGACTTTGAATTTCTTATCGTGTTGTTTATATCTAATAAGTGAATCGCCCTGTTTTTTTAAAAGTCAGCTTTTAAAAATACTGTGTTTGAACATCTGTCAAGGGCTGGGGATTAGCTGAATAGGCACTGGATGCCAGGATATTATATTCTCTCTTATCCTTTATACTGTAATTATCTTGATCCTCAAACAACTCAGCACCAGTTACAACCACTTTCGCAGACTTGTTGTTGCTGCAAATTCAAAAAATTATTTTATTTGAATCTAAATTAAACTGATATGTAACAAGGTTTTTTTTTCATGCTAAGTCTCAAAAAACAGTATCTGCAGATGATTAAAAAACAGTAAAACACGGACAATTTCAAAGTTTATTTCAAGAATAAACTCATGAAAATTCATCTAATTATGCAGCAGTGTACCAAAAATAATCTTTTCCAAACCTAAATTTGTTTAACAAAACACACAGTCAGCTAAGCCAAATGAAAGCAAACGTGTGTTTATGCCATAGTCACCCCCTCCCCCTGGCTGCTCAAGTGGGCACGAGGGCTTGGCAGGGTCCTGGAGGCTGTTGGCGGCTTCTGAGTCCTGACACTTTGTTGGTCGGCGTTTCCAACACAGGGGCCATTGGCTGCACTGGTCACAGAAATGGACCCTGTTGCAGCTCATGTGAGTGGCCTCTGTTCCCGGCAATGTGGAGAGCTGAAGCAGGGAGGACAGAACATTTCATGCTCAAGAACTTATGGGGAAGAAGAGACTCCTAAAATATCATCCACGTAAATGCATGCACAGCTGTGCTGTGTCTGCCAATGACTAATAATAATAGTGATAGCAGCTACTGTTTATTGAGGCCAGAACTGGGTTAGGTATTTACTTAAGAGCCTTAACATTCATTTTATCCACTGATCCATACAGCAAAACGGGGAGCTGGTTATTATTCATGTTACTCTTACTTTACAGATGCAGAAACTGAGGTTCAAAGGGAAGTGGCCTGCCTAAGCACACGCTCAGAATTGGCTGAGCTGAGATTTGAATCTGTCTGACTTCAAAAGCCCCACCCCTTAATCTGCTACAGCACAATGTGTTGGTTCCGCCCTGGGCCAGCCTCTTTGGGAGAATCCATGGGAATCCCAGCTCTCCCATTCTAGACAAGTTCCTGGTTACTCTCTAGATTTCAATGTACCCATCTGAAAAATGGAGAACATGAAACTTAAGACATAGCAAAAATTCAAAAAGTCATAAAATACTATTATTCTATTAGACCAGTGGTCCCCCACCTTTTTGGTACCAGGGACAGGTTTCATGGAAGACAATTTTTCCACAGACTGGGTTGAGGGGGTGTTGGTTTCAGGCTGGTTCAAGCACATTTGCTGTGCAGTCAAACCTCTCTCCTAATGCTAATCAGTATTTGCAGCCGCTCCCCAGCGCTAGCATCACCACCTCAGCTCCACCTCAGATCATCAGGCATCAGATTCTCATAAGGAGTGCACAACCTAGATCCCTCACATGCACAGTTTACAGTAGGATTTGGGCTCCTATGAGAATCTAATGCCACTGCTCATCTGACAGGAGGTGGAGCTCATGCAGTGTTGCCAGCGATGGGGAGCAGGTGTAAATACAGATGACGCTTCGCTCACTTGTCCACTGCTCACTTCCTGCCATAGACCTATATGGGTCCACAACCTGGGAGTCAGTGACCACAGTACTAGACTATACACCCTCAGAGGACAGAAAGTATGTTTATTTTATTCATAATTACAACCTTAGTACCTCCCATAATAATACCTCTCACAGTGTTTGGCATATCAGAGGTTGTTAATGCATAGGAAGTGAAATAAGACAAGCTTCCTGCCTATAACTTGTTTACAGCTTATTTGGGAAGAAAATACTAATCAGTGTGAACAGGTGAGAGAACAACCCCAGTGAACATGTCATCAAAGAGATGTTAATTAGCTGCCATATTGGTGAGCTAGCAACACTGTCATATTGGAATTGTCCCCCACCCAGCATTGGATAATGGATTCTGGTCCCAGCACTGCAACTTCCCAGCTGTGTGGCCTGGGCAAGTTTTTGAGCCTCCCTAAGCTGCTGTAGGAGAGGAATCCTACTGATCTCACTCTTCTTTTCTCCTTGTACTATGGTGAGGATCCCCGAAGTCCAGAAAGTACTGTCACATGCTGTATGAAATGCCATGACCATCACCATTTTTGGAAATGAGGCTGGACTCACTGGAGGAAATTCCTAGAGGTTCAAACCACGAAGGGGGAGCCACGTTTGCCATGGATTGGAATGTACTCCAGGAGGAGAACGAAAATCAACGGTCTCTATCGAGTTCCAATCCTATTTTTCCGGAGGCCTGCAGTATCCTGGAGATTCTCACTCTCACTCCGTCACTCGCCTCCCATAGGCACTCACAACGATTTTAAAAATAAAGTTCATTTGTCTTAACTGGAATAAATGAATTGGATTTTACTGAATGGTGGGGCTTCAAAGCCCAGTTAAAATCCACCTCCCTGCCGTACACAAATAAAATAAAATCACCAAAACAACTTTCTTCACAAAGTTCTGTGGTCTGCTCTGTCACTCTACCTTTCCTCTCGCTGAGGCGGAGCGTGTGAGGGAAGCCAGGCTGCTAGAAGGGAATGGGAGAGAAAGACATGCTTGGACAGCAGAGGAGTTTTCTCCCCCAGGAGTAAGGACCTGGGATCTCCAGGGAAACAGAAAGGCCCACATCCCTCAAATTCTTTGGTATATACTCTCCAAAATTGCCTTAACAGGTGAGCATCTTTTAATCTTAGCATTCAGCTATTAATTCACCAAATATTTTTAGTCCCTGATGTATCCTTGGCACCATGCTAGTCTCTGGGTCTCAAGGCTTTTCAAATTTTTTATCTATCTCTGTTACCTTGCAAAAGTCCCTTAAACTTTCGGATTGTCAGTTTATATATCTGTAAACTAGACATGACTTTTTATGATTTCCAGAGTTCGTAGGAGAATCAAATGAGATTAAAATGCTTAGCACACTATCTAATGTAGAGCAATTTCTTTAAAAGAAATAGTAGTTAAAGAATTAAAGATTTTTTTAAAAAAGAAAGCTCTCTGGATCTCATGATGCAATAAGTCATGGAAAGAACTGCTTATAGTTGGAAGTTGAAAGTAATGCAAACACCTGCAAAGAAAGGATCTGATAATGCTAGTCCCTTGCCTGAAAACCTTTCACTGCCCACCATCCATTCCCAAAGATCCCCAATGTCTGAGACCTAGGCCACTTTCCAGACCCATCTCTCACAGCCCTGATCCTTGTCCTCAACCCTCGTATCCACGGGGTCCAGCCCAGCACCTGATCCAGGGGCCGCTGGCGACGGGAGGGATAGCGAGAAGTAAGCAGACAGGCAGGAAGAGATCAAGGGCTCCTGGACAGCAGTTCTTAAAGGTGAGGGTGGGTCCAGAGATTGGCTGCTAAGAATTACCTGAAGAAATTCTGAAAACAAAATGAAACACATATAGCTCCTGCCTCTGAGATCCTGCTGGTGTGTGGGCCCCAGGCAACAATGGATTTACCTTGAAGCTAATGAAACTTACACTTCAAGAGCCTTCACTTGCACAGCCCCTTCCAGGGCCCTGGGAGGAGCTTCAGCAATTTCTTATTCATAATTTTATATTTTTTTAAAAAGGACTCACCATATGGAATGAGCTCAGGCCCTACAAAACCTGGATCAAACTCTGGCCCCAGGATCCACAGTTTTATTAGTTTATTAGCTTATCAAGTGAGTCCGACATACAGCCAGGTTTGGGAATCACCTGTTACTCCATGTGTAATTCACAGACCAGAAGCATCAGCAAGCATCACAGGTGATCATGTCAGAAATGCGGAATCTCAGGCCCTCTCCCAGACCTGCTCTATCTGAATCTGCATTTGAACAAAATCTCTGGGCCAATTCACATGCAAAATTTACATTCAAAATAAAGTTGTGAAGCACTGCTCTAATAGTTTCTCTGAGAGAAAAATTATTTGCCTGTGAGATCAGACAGGCCTTCTTGGAGGAGGTGATCTCTGAACTGGGCCCTGGAATAGAGGCAGTATTTGGGTGCGTGAGGTATTCCAGCAGAGGGAGCAGCTTCAGTAGAACCATGGAGATGGGAAGTATGAGGATACCTACAAGGAGCCAGGGCCCTAGGGCTGGAATCAGAGAGCCCAGCGTGGGGAGCTGTCTTGGGTGGGAGGGAGAGAGGCCGGCAGCCTGTGGAAGGGCATGCATGCAGAGTTTGGGCCTTCGGATTCTAATTAGGTAGGAAAGCAGACCCTTGGAGTTTGGGTCCAAAATATATGAGAGATAAAGCTGCGAAAGCAAAACATGCCTTAGGAGAAGGAAGCCAGTCACTGATATTTATTCATACTCAGGTACACGTTTCTCATGCCCAAGCCTTTCCTGAAAGAAGTCAAAGAAGAGAAGGGGCAGGAAGCCAGCAGAGAGGGCTGAGAGAATTCATGGAGGAGGTTCTTACGTCTTTTCCCTCCCTGGAGCGCTGGTGAGAGTCTCAACTGTGCTCCCACGCTGGGTACTGCGCGATCAGAATGTTTGCTGCTGTGACTCACGGAGGGGAAGGGGTAGGTGTGGACCGGGTTGGGTCCTGTGGTTTCCATCACTCCCCGCTCCTGCAGGCTCCACCTCTGCAGCTTCCTGTGTCCAACTCACTCCTGCAGCCCAAACAAAACCTACCTGCGGGTCGTTAGGATTATTAAAGGACATAATACAGCAAAGTACCAGGAATATATTGGGACCTAAAAAAGTGCGTGTAATCCTTTGAACCTTGGAGTCAGAGCTCATGGCTCATCCATTTCTCTATGCCATTGCCTGGTCCAACTCCTGACAAATAGCGGATGTTTAACGAATGCTTAACGGAAAAAAATGGCCAAAATACCAGTTAATGGGAAATTCATCATTTGGCCTTACGGTGGGTTTTGCCAAGGCTTGAGGTCATATATACACTTTAATAACACACATCAATAATAATTTAATGAGCACTTACTATGTGTCCATTACTGTGCTAAGCATCTTGTAATACATCATCTCATTTGATACCACCGTAAGACAAAGAAAAGAAAGCTTGGAGATGCTGACTATCTTGCTCTAAGTCCCACTGCTATTAAGAGGCAAAGCAGGAGATAGAACTCAGCATCATGGTGAGATCAAAGCAAATACTCAACTGCAAAGCCTCCTATGGGTGCCACGGATGAAACAGGTTCCATCAGGAAATGTCCATTTGTCTTCTCCCAACCCCTCCTCACCTCATTTTAATGGCAGGAAGAGTCCACATCACATTTCATATAGACAGAATTGTGTACTCACAGAGTCAGGGATGGAGAAAATATAAGGACAATCTAGTTCAATTCTGCTCTCTTACAGATGCAGACATGGAGGCTCAGAGAGGTTGCTTGACTCGCCCATGGTAACACGGTATGGGAGTGGAAGTGCTGGGCTCCATGTTAGGTTTTTTCTCTCTTACGGTGCATACATTAAGATAAAAACAAACATAAAAAACATGAAATTATCTTGTTTCGTTCTATCCTCACTTCTTCACATACTGTCCCAATCATCAGCTCTGTCTTTCTCTTTCTTTTTTCTTTATTCATTTATTTCTTGGCTCAGCGAACATTTATTGATGCACTACTGTGAAGTAAGTAACATTCAGGGAAGAGGCAGGGATTTAGGAAGAATAAGTACAAAAGAACAAGATAGAAAAAAGTAAAATAAAAGAAAACAAATGAGTAACAGAGAAAGAAAGCAGAGAAAGAGAGACAGAGAAGAAAGAAAGGAAAAAGAAAAGAAAGAGAGGAAGGAAGGAAGGGGGAAGGGAGGCAGGGAAGAGAGGGAAGGAAAGAAAACCAACATCAATTGAGCACTTTCTATTGGAGGGCACTTTTCTAAGCATTTTACAGGTATTAATTCATTTAATTCATCCAGAAACCCTGTAAAGTAGTCATTGTTATCATCCCCAATGTATAGATGAGGCGCCTGTGGCACAGGACCTGAAGTAAACTGCCCGAGGTCAGAGAGCTGGGAGGTGAAACTGCCAATCTGCAAACCTAGCAGACCTGGCACTTGGGACCTCGGCATGTATTTGTGTTGCAACGTCCTCCATTCGCCCCGCTGGCCGCCGGAAGGGAGGAGATGCCTGCAGCTGGGACGATAGTGTTCCTGAGAGTTTGCACCTTCTTGCCTCTTGTTTTCTGGAGGACCATCCTCATGCGGTTTGTCCAGGACCATCAGCGCCCAAGTCGCGAAGGAAGAAATGCATCGTACATATCAGAAGAGCCTGGAAGGGGGAAGGATCACGTGGTTTAGAGCCAGGAAAGCTGGGGTTTCGCTGTGCCCCTGCTGCTCCCTAGCTGTGACACAGCATGCATCAATTCATGTCTTCGGCTGTCTGGCACCTTATGAGGAAAATGGGAACAAAGATAGTCAATCCCACCCTCTCTATTTCGGAGTATGGAATTGAGGTGGAAGTAATGTATAAAATCAAAGGGCAAAACCAATGTGAAATCAAACACAACCATCAGGTCTTCCTCTGCTTAATTTTGTGTAGATGTTTCTTTAAAAAGAAAGAAGGAAATTCTGTAAGGGGGTACTGAGTTTAGGAGGAGGATAATGGAGAAAACCCAAAGAGGAAGGCTTAGGAGATGGTCTCTCTGAGGTAAGGGTAAGGGAAGAACCAGAAAGGGCCTAAAGGATAGTTAATTGCCTTTGGATAAATGGATAGTTATAGTCATTCATTCACTCACTCATTCATTCATTCATTCACTCATTCATTCATTCAATGATTAATAATATTTATTGAATGCCTCCTATATGTCAATCACGGTGCTAGATACTGGGGTATAGTGGTTTAGGGGACAGACAGGCTTCTCGTTCTCCTGGAGTTTGCGTCTGCAGAAAGGCAGACTCTGAACAAACATAGAATTCAAATATATAATTATGAACTGTGACATGTGCTAAGAGACAAAGGAAAATAAGAATTTTCTATAAGAGAGAAAAATAGTATTGGATAGGTGGGGACATGCTGAAGGACTCGATGCCCTAATTTTCCCATTCCTCTTCCCCCTACCACTCGCCAACTGCTATTCGAAAGGTCACAGGTCTCTGCTCCATACAGACTCGTATTATCTTGATTCAATGAGCAATCTTTCAAATGCCCAATAAAAATATGTGCATATATCCCCAGTGTCAGATTGCCTTCATAGTCAGTCTTGGCTGCAGCCCTCTTTGATGGGATTCCTGCATATCATTATTACTCCTATTTTACTGATTAAAATAATATTCACAAGTGTACAATGATTTGTCCAAGACGACATAGCTCAGAAGTCCAGACCACAGCTCAGGACTTTTGGTAGCAAATCAAAGCTGTTTCTGTTCATCGCACTTAGAATAAAATCCTAACCCCACGACGTGCTGGATCTGTGGCCCTGCCTCACTCCTTGCTACCTTGACTCTTTCGTTTTCTTCTTCACCATGCTTCATCCAACAGGCCTTCCTAGAATGTGATAAGGGGCTTCGGGGGCTATGCATCAGCTCTTCTTCCCTGTGTATGGAAAGCTCTTCCTTGATTTTTCACTTGGCTACTACCCTATTTTTTTAATCAGCTTTATTAAAGTATACTTTGCATGCAATAAAATTCACTCATTTTAAGAGTGCAGTTTGATGAATTTTGACAACTGTGTACATAGACTCATGCGACCACGGTTAGAATCAAGGTATAGACCATTTCCATCACCCTCCTGCCCCTTGCCCCTTCGGAGTCTATATTCTCCCCATATCCCAGGCATCCACCAGCTTCCTCCTCTTCATCCAAGTTCCACTTAATCAGAGACTTTGAAAAATGAGGCCTTCCCTGACCACCGACCTCCAGAAGCTCCTCTTCACACCTCCTCCATTATTTTGCCTCTGAGATCCTGGCTCTTCTCTTCCTAGCACTTACCACAAGCTGTACCCATTTTATTCACTTATGTTTTTGCTCTATTTTCTTCTCCTAACAACATAAGCTCCGTAAGGGAAGAAACGTTGTCTTCAATTGCACTCTTGTAACTGCAGGGCACAGCGCTCTGGCACATAGTAGAGTAAGTATTTATTAAATCAAAGAAGGATTGAATGAATGAATAGGTAAGTGGTTCAGCTTTCTTCCACGTGCAAGTAGCTGAGGGTTCATGGCTGAATCAGACATGATTTCTGCACTTACAAAGCTCACAATCAAATGGCAGTCTTGCAACGGGCACACAGATAATACTGATGCTTGCATAATGTACTTACGTGCACTTATAATGCACTTACTGTGTGCCAGGGCTTGGTCTAAATCCTTTACATATATTCACTCGTTTAATTCTCATGGTAACCCTATACGGAAGGTACTACTATTAAATATTTTTGCTGGTTTAAAGATGAGGAAAATTAGGTACAAAGCGGTTAAGTAACCTAGCCCAGGTCAGCCAGCTGGTGAGTGGAGGAGCCGGGATTTGGGACCATGCCATTTGGCGGGACTGCCTGATGCCTGCCCTAGGAGAGGGACGCGTAAGGGATCCAGCGGGTACAGAGAACGCTGAAAGCATGCTCGGCTCAGCCTGAGGTCAGACTTCCAGGGCAGATGAAGTTCTAACTCTTTGGAAACTAGAAACAGGGACAATGGTCTCTGTAAGTCCTGCATCAGGTCCAGTTTAAGTAGCCAGAAGCAGCCCTCCAAACCCGGAGGCAGGATTTTCAGACTTCTAAAGGGGGCTGTAGTCAGATGAGGAGAAAGGGGCCCAAGCACCCAGTAATAGAGCGAGGCAGAGCGCCAGGGCTTCCGGTGGCCTGGCTGAGTTGCGGCAAGTACCCAGAACACACCGGGCACTGAGCCTCCAGGCAGAGGCACCTGAGCGCCGCCTGGGGATCTGCCCCCGCCCCAGGAAGCTTCCCAGAGGCCTGCATCGCCGGGCCTGCAGTTCCCAGATGCGGACAGTAGGTGGCAGCGGGTCGTGAGAAATGTGGGCCCTCGCCAGGCCCTGGCTGCGGAGACCCAGCCGGGAGAAAAACGCGGCTGGGCTTCGGCCGCCGCGCCGGGGAGAACCGCGCCCCCGGGGTGGGGCGTGGGGGCGGCCCAGGGCCTCGGCCGCTTCTGCCCGAGCGGAGATCAGCGAGGACCCGCGAGGCAGCCCCTGCAAGGAGCTGGACGCGAGGGCTCCCCTGGGGCTCCTGGTGCCCGTGCGGCTGTGCTGTCGCGGGGAGCCCCGGGGACCCTAGTCCTGAGGGCCCAGCCCGCCGCTCGGTAGCCAGAACGTGTGTCCAGCGTGGGAATTTGCGTTCTGAGCAAACAACCTTTACAAACACCCGAAGAAGAAACTGCCGTTCAGAGAGGTTAAGAAACTTGACTGTGGCCACATTGCCCGGTCCTGTGTGACGAGAGTCCGTGCTTTCTTCCACTGTGCCATGCCCAGCGGGGGTTCCCCGGTGAAAACGCCCGGGTCTAGCGGGCGGTCTTGGGTCTGCCTTTACACAGGGGAGCTCTAGGCTTAGCCATGGCGTGGCCGTGGGCTGGTTGGCCCCCACTCCCAGGCAGTGTCCAGCGAGGGGAGTGGCTGCGATGACCTCCGGGTGGCCTTCGAGTGCCCCAATTTCCTCCTCAAGCCCTAACTACCCAGCCTCCCGGCGGCAGTCTCAGAACAGAGCCCTAGCAGCGCTGCCCCTGCAGGGTCCAAGCGCTGGACGCCCCACCACCGCCTTCCTCCTCCTCTTCTGCTGGGTCTCAGCCCCTCTAGCCACCCCTGCCATTTGAAAGCCCCTAACACTCTCGGGAATTCCTTCCGTCCGTGCAACCACCCTGTGAGGCCGGCAGAGAAGGGATGTTTACATTTACAGAAGAGGAAACCGAGGCCTCAGGGAGGTGATTTGCCAAAGGGCGCAAACCAGGAAACCGCGTTCCTGTCTCAGCCGCGTCTTCAACCCCGGGTCTTGAACCCCCGGTCTTGGACCCCAGGTCTTCACAGCGGCTCTCTCAACAAGGCAGGAGCGGCGAGTGCTGGTGCGGAGCTCCCAGGCGGCCCTCCCATGCCGCTTCCTCTGCCGGCAGCAGGCGGGAGCAGCGGACAAATTAATTCACGCTATCTTTACATTATGTATAATGCTGCGTGATTTTATTTTGCTTCATTCCCGAAATCTTTTACAGTAATTAGTAGCCGAGTAAAATATAAAAATTAATGCAATATAACACTTTAATGGTAATAATACACCATCCTGTCTAATTAATAAAATCTGTTGTTTCCAAGCACGATTATTTATTTGACAAATTGATAGCACACATCCTGTTCGTACCCTCTTACCCAGCTCCCATCCTTTCAGTTTATTGAATAAAATCGTAGCAGGAAAATAAACAGATTGTCTTCTGACCTGACAAGCAAGTGAGAAATAAACCCCTCACTCATACATCCCTAATTGTTCTCAACAATATTCTCAAACACATGTCCAAATTGGTTAGAAATGAATCTCGATTCCTCCCTCCTTTTTTTTTTTTTATCAAATAAAATAACTGTGGTCTCCTTATTTTAGGGAAAAGATATTTAGCTCCCCTTTCCCTCTGCGTAGTGTTTCTATCCGGGCAGTTTGGGGAGATGAATTTTGTGACTGTGTTCAGAAATTCTGATGGTCTCTCTAACAGCGATTGTTCCGGCTCTGCCACCGAGAGAGGAGGTCTGAGTTGCTCCGAGCGGCTGCTGCCGAAGCACCCGGAACCACGGAAGAACGCTGAACCCACTGCGGAGGCAGCAGGCGAGGATCAGATAGGGAGCAGGGAGCAGGCAGCCAGAGCAGTCAGGTCGGAGGACTGTCATTAGGAGTTGGCAAAGGCAATACTGGGAAAACGGTTAGGGCAGGAGACCCAGGCCTGGCAATATTTGTGGGTAGGAGTAGGGAAGAAGGAATAATGTCCAGCATTATTATGTGTGAAACTTGAGATGAAGCACTGATCTAATTACAAACCCGAATGCATGCTATTTTATGTAATATGGGGACATTTTATATGCTAACTGTGAAAATATCGAAAGCATTTTAAGCTATAAATAGGGCCTCAGAGACAGAGACAGAGAGACATGGAGACAGAGAGAGACAGAGACCAAGAGACAGCGAGAGAGAGAGAGAGAGAGAGAGAGAGAGAGAGAGAGAGAGAAAGAGAGAGAGAGAGAGAAAGAGAGAGAGAGACTCACCATCTGCAGGTTATTTTGCAGCATTTTTCTCTGAAGGAAAAATTATGTGATGTGATCTGTGTTCAGGGAAAAGCTATGCTATCCCCAGCTTTCAAGCTACATTTACTGTAATAAAAAAGGAAAAATCTCCAAATGCACACAGGTGAAAAAAGTCACCCTCTCATGGAAACTGGCCTCAATACACAAACAGAGATTACACACATAACACACACACACACACACACACACACACACACACACACATACTTGTAGAACCCGTGGTTGAATCTCCAGAGTCCTTTCTTTTTCATAGAAAAGTTCTATGATCCTGTGTGCATTAGGCCCAATACACACATACACAGTACAGATACATGTACACACCACAAATGCTTTGCTGAGCCCAGGTCATTGGATCAATGCAGTCATGCCCCATTGGCGGCACTTCTGGGGCCACTGCCTGGGCCAGCACAGTAACCCCTCCCCCTCCCTGAAGTCTCAATACTCTGATCTTATTATCCCACCACCTTTTCCTCTTTATCCACCTGCCCACCCTACCACCATTTTGTGCTAATGTATTATTTTAATAATAATAAAAATAGTAATTTTAGAAATTTGCCTATAAAATAAGTGGTCCCTCCAAGCTTTTTGCCAACACAGAGGTACACAGAAGTTGATCAGTAAATGCAGTTTGAATGCTTTACTTTGTATAAGGTGCTTCCCTGTGAATTGTTTCAGGGAAGGGGTTACTACACTCATTTTATAGATGAGGAAACAGGTAATGTCTTTCCAGGGGGAAACAGTTAAGGTGTTCAATGAAACATTATTTACTGAATACTTTTGGTGGGTTAGATACTGTTTAAACACATTTTAGGCATGACTTCATTGAGTCCTCAAAATAATTGTATGAGATGCCTCCAATTATTACCCCTGGTATTATAGATGCAGAGCCTGATGTTCAGAAGGTTTGTGAATTTGTTTGCCCAAAATTATGCAGTGTATATATAATAGGAGTGGGGTTTGAACCCACATCCCTCTGGATTTGAAGTTCCTCAAAGCCATGTTCTAGTTTCACCTTTGATACTTACTGGCTGTATTACTTTGAGCAGGTAACATTTCTGAGACTCAATTTCCTCAAGCATAAAATGAAGACTAAAATTCTCCCTGCCTGGCATTGATATGAAGGCTAAATCTGACATATGTAGTGCCCAAGAGAACATCTCTAACATGCATCAGGAGTTTAGTAAAGTCTACTTTTCCCTTCATTTTTCCTTTTGTTCTTCTCTTATGGTAGCCACTCCCCCAGAAATTGCCCAAAAAATAACCCAAGTGGCTGGAGCTACACCCACTGCTAGCTTGGGATTCCAAGCCTTGGTTTTACTGTTTGCAAAATAGGGAAGTATCAGCTATTCGTGACAAGCTGAGTTAAAGCATGAGAGGTTGGCACAGTGCCTGGCACATGGTTGGTACTAAACAAACGTCTGTGAAAGAAAAGAAGAAAGGAGGAGGGAAAGAACCAGGGGAATGGTGTCCAGGTGTCCAGATGCTCAAAAAGAACCTATGCCCCAGCAGCTCTCAGGACCGGGGAACTGGTCCCATCCAGCTCTGCCAAAGAGGGAGCAGGAATGTTGCGGTGGATGGTAAATGTCCTGCAGACCTGCTCAGTGCCATCGATCTGTATGTTTTATGATGGATCTAATTAAGCTCTCTAACGAGGGATCACGAGATAACAATTTATCCCAGAACCATCACTCATTAAAATGCTATTTCAGGAGATGACATCGTTCCAACCTTAATTGGCGGAGTTCACGTGACTAGAATCTCTTGGGAGCAGAGATGCCCCTTGTCATTTACTCATCACCTCTGTGGTAAGGGAGCTCAGAAGGGCTCGGAGAGGCACATGAATTTGTCAGGCATTGCAACAGCCCGGGCCCCACCTTTCCTGCTGCAGTTGGTTCCCTGGAGCAGGTGAATCAGTGGGTCTCTCTGACGGGAGCCTGCAACCCTGCAGAGGTCCCGATTCAGAATCAGAGGCCCAGAACTTTAGTTCTCTCCCCAGATAAGTAGTCATGAAGCCTCGGGAAGTGACCTGTTAAAGCCTCAGTTTTCTCTTCTATAAAGAGGCGCCCTCTGCCTAGCTCCTGGGTTGTTTGGAAGATTAAAGGAAACCATGGAGAGGCTTCTAGAGTAGTGGGAAGAGCACAGACTTAAAAATGAGATTCTCCAAGTTCTGTGCTTGTTCCATATCCATTAGCTGGGTGACTCTAGACAAGTTACTTACTATCTCTGAACCTTGGTTTCTTCATTTGCAAAATGAGTCAATAAATAGTGGCTACTTCCGTAGAATTATTGGGAGGATTTTAAGAGCTTTATGATCACACTGGTTTCTGAGGATCTTGGGGACACAGAGATGAAAAGATGTGGCAGTTTTCTGAGGGAGCCTGTGACACTTTTAATATCACAGCATAACATCTGTATCAAGAACAAATTACAAACCCAAACGGCATGTGAATTAGTGACGGTGGCTATACCCCTAAGGGAGGAGGAGGCATTTGAGCTAGATCTTGAAATAAAAGATCTTTTCCAGTTGAAGAATAGGGCATCCCAGCATCAGGGGAGCAGTCAGTATAAGCAGAGGGCCTGGGGTTGGAGAGGGTTAGTGTTTTCAGAATACAGTAGTCCCCCCACTTCTCCTTAGGGAATATATTCCAAGCTCCCAGTTAGATACCTGAAACTATGGATTTTATACATACGTACCTACAATAAATTTAATTTATAAGTTAGGCACAGTAAGAGATTAACAACTAATAATAAAATAGAGCAAGTATAATAATATGCCGTGATAACAGTCATGTCAACATGGTCCCTCTGTCTTTCTCTCTCTCTTTCAAAATATCTTATTGTACCGTACTGTAAGTAAAATAAGGGTTACTTGAACACAAGCACTGTGGCAGCTGATCTGATAACCCAGGTGGCTACTAAATGACTAGCGGGCAGGTAGCATACATGGTGTGATACACTGGACAAAGGATGGATGATTCATGTCCTGGACAGGGCCAAGATTTCATCACGCTACTCAGAATAGCATGCAATTTAAAACTTGGGAATTGTTTATTTCTGGAATTTTCCATTTAATATTTTCAGAGCATGATTTAGCACGGGTAACTGAAACCTCGAAAAGCTGCTGCGTCATCCCGTAGCAGAAAGGCAGAAGGGCAAGTAAGCGGAGGGAAAGACACCCAGGAGCTCAAGAGCTGGCTTTTTACAACAACCCATGATAATGGCATTAATCCATTTGTGAGGGCTCCGCCCTCGTGACCCAATCACCACTTAAAGGCCCCACCTCCCAACATTGCTGCTTTAGGAATTAAGGTTCCCACCCATGAACTTTCAGGGGACACGTTCAAATCACAGCACCGTGCAAAAGCACTTGGATTTTATTATGGAGGTCATTGAAACCTCACAAAGGATGAGTTTAATGAAGTCTCATCACAGAGCTTAAGCCTCAGAGGAGGAGGAAGAAGGCAGACGCAGGTGCTTCTGCCAACAAAGATGGCTTGGAGCCTGCAGAGCAGACCTCATCTGTCCACCAAGACCAGGAAGAACAGGGTGCCTATGTCCTAAGTGTCATAGCCTTGTTGGGAGCACATGTGGAAACCAAAATGGCAATGGTGCCTTGAATTTGGGACTGCTTTTCTTCCAGAAAAGGAGAACTGGGATTGGAGGGGAGCATATTAAGGCTTATTTAGCTGCTATCAAGCATCAGGGATGTGGCATTTAATTCTCACAACACTTTCATTTAGGTGTGATGGCTCCCATATACCAAAGGATGCATTTGAATCTCAGAAGGGGTCAGTGGGTTCCCCAAGGTGACCAGCTAATAAGAGTGGAGCCAGGATTTGAACCATGGTCAGTTGGTCCCAAACTAGTGTTTCTATCACTGCATGCTCTCTCACAAAATGTTGTTACATCTAGGACCTCTAAGCCTCATTGGTTTGAGGTATGGGTGATTTAGTGCCATTTTTCAGAGGAGGAGACTGAGGCCCAAAGAATTCTTTGAGAAGTATCTTGCCCGTGGACACTCTACGTGAGATACTTTCTGACAGAAAATGCATATGCAGTTCTGATCTGACAGCACTGGTGTTGAAGAACATGCTTTTCCTAGAATTCTAGGATGGATTTCACGGCCTGATTTCAATCTGCCTTTTCAGAGGCCATTTGCCTTTGCTCATTCCTGACTCTGGGGGCAGATGTGACCACTCCTAGCTCTTTGATTTTTGAGGGGGTGGAGGAAGGGGATGGAGCCATTTTCCTATTGCATAATAAAATTATTTCCTTAGTCAAAAAAGGGGCATCCACAGTTTTCAATTCAAATGTTCTTCAGAAAAAATAGGAGAAAACATAGTAAAAAATAGTTGAAGATAGAATGCACCCCTAAATGTGAAATTGTTCAGAAATATATATTTGTAATAGGATTCAAAGTGTTCATGACAGCGACTACTTACAGTGTTTAAAAAGTTGCAATTAGTACCAAAAGGCTTGGATGAAGAAAACATCGTATCATAGGCATATTTATAAAACAACTTCCATCAGCCAAAGGAAAAATGGACAGAACTCTATTACAAGCTTTTTATATTTGAAGAGCAATTTCTAATAATATATCTAGAAGCCATTTCTGAAATTGACTTAGTGTGCATGATCTGGGATTAATGTTTTCTGCAAAATCACATGCTCGTTTGAACGTAAACATTTTGCACTTCCGTTCCACCTCCTGGTTCAGAAGAATGCACCTCCAATGAGTAAAATGATCTATCAAAATTAATTGTGAATGCTCTAATTCAATCAAGTCCACCTCATTAGGCAAACATTTAAATTATTAAGTTAAATAGTGGGATATTTCAATATAATCTTGTTATGCTATTTTTATGGCAGTACAAATGCTATCTACAGATGGGCTTGGCTTCCCAGACTTGTCACTATTGTCGGTGAGCTCACCACCTCCATAGCCAGATTGCATACGTGTATGGTATTGGTCTAGTTGTGGTCACTCGCTCCCTCAGTAATTACTAATGGAGAACCTACTATGTGCTAAAATTTGAAAGTTGGAAAAGATCTTCAGAATTCTCTAGTCACCTCTTTTGCAGATGCAGGAACTGAGGTTCTGAGAAGTTGGGTGCTTTTTAATGTATCACATAGCAATTCGTGGCAGAGCTCCATCTAGAGCCCTGGCTTCCTGGGTCTGCATCCAACTCTCTGCTCTCTTCTTCTTTCCTTGTCCATTTCCCTCTCTACTGCAATTCATATAAAAATACATAAGTTAACTAGATCAGGTCCCTGCTGCTCATATTTTAAATAATTAGTATTCTGCAAAATGATTCTTTTATTCCCCCCATTTGATACAAGATATATTCCTAACCTGGTTGCTCTTCACAGAGCTTTAAATAGCTTGTCCTTTCCAAATTCCTCCAGCCAGCAAACAGCTATTCATCATTTGATATTTCATTGAAGGCCAGGCCAACTGAGAAATGTTTGGAAGAAATAAGATCTTGATGTCTCAGACTCCAGCCACTAAATTAGTCTCTGGGTATGCACATGTTGGGAGGAAGAAGAACAAAGGGGTAAACAAGCAGGAATGAAAGCAGGCTTGAGGTCTGGCCATGACAGGGTCCAGATGCCCGTATTGGGATTCTCTTGGAAGCTAGAGAACACAATCCTGTCCTCACTAGAGACCTCCCACCCCATATCCCCTAGGTAGTCATGTCCATGCTGTCTAAAGACTCTGTTTTCACATCACCTCTGGAGGTAGGTTTAAGGAACCATTGGACCCCACCCAACGTTTGGCCAGGAAGTAAAGTGAAGAACTTTCCACTCTTTCCCTTTTACTCTCTGGTTCAAATGTAGACACGGTTTTCTTTCCTTTATACCCAGAGGCATGGATGAGACAGGGCTGGAACTATTAAAAAGATATTCCTAAGGAGAACTCAGCTCAGAGAGTGCCATGAATGTGGCTAAGCCACTTTGCAGAGAGTATTGCTGACTCTCTGACTCAGGCTCCATGGACTTATTATGACTTTAGCAGCCCCCAGGACCTTTGCCTTCATGGGTGCCTTTCTCCATTTATATAAGTAAGTAAATAAATAAATAAACAAATAAATAAACACACATACATGTTAAAATTACATTTTATGACTGCATTGATATAAAGAGGAATATCTTAATATTAATAATGAAAAAAATTTTCTTTGATCTAAAAATTCACATCATTTTCTGATTTTAAGAGAATTAAAACATTTTTGTGAGCTCCTAAATGTATGTGGGACCCAGGTACTCAGCTTACTGTGGCTCATGGACAAATTGGCTGTTCCAGGCCCAAGGCATAGAACCCCCAGGAGAAGGAGCCTCCCGTTCTGCCTGTATTTGGCAGATGGATTCTGAGCAACACCAATACCCTGGAAATATTTAGCTTCTTTGGATCTGGGCAAGAGCAAAGATACTTATCTCCTGTCCTCTTACTTCCTATTTCCTATCTGGGGACAAACTGAAAACCCTTGGTGTGAGATGTTACCCTCCTTAACACCAATCAAATTCAGGCTCCTCATGGTTATCAATGGAGGGGGAATGACCTTTGTCCTCACAGTTTTATTCCTTCTGCCACTATTACACTAGTCCTATGCAGAACCACATCCTTCATACACTAAAACATGGCTCAGTCAGGGTTAGAACTGTCAAAAAGACCTTTCCAAGGGGAAAGGCAACCCAGAGAATATTGTGAATTTATGACACAAAAGGGCCCTTAAGAACAGAAGATGTAGGTAGATGAACTCTGCCGAGGGACCTAAATCACCTTTGTTTACAAGGCTGTAGACATCGAAACTCCTACACATGGCTGGTGGGAGTGTCCATTGATACAACCGCTTTGGGAAGCTGTCAGTATCTACTAAAGTTGAACGTGCATGCTTCATGACCCACCGTTTCTACTTGTATTAGATTGAGCCATATGAAATTGCCAGTATTTGACTTTTTGATCACTATAAAGGTCAATTTAATTTCATTCAACCTAATATATAACCAACACAAATACATACATATTCTCATCAAAAGTCATGTGTAAGAACGGTCTAACAGCACTATTTGTAATAGTCAAAAACTGGATACTACCCCAAACCCCATTAACCATGAAATGGATAAATAAATTGTGGTTCACTCATATAACAGAACAGTGCATGCTATGGGAATAAGTAAATTACAACTCCATACAACAATCTGGATGGATCTCACAAACACAATGCTGATTGAAAGAAGCCAAACACAAAAAGGGTATATATTATATGATTGCACTTATATAAAATTCAAGAGCAAACACTACTAATTCATGGTGTTAGGAGTCAGAAAGGGGTTACCTGAGCCAAAGGAGAATAAGTATTGCCCTAAAAGACATGAGGGACACTTTCTTGATCTGAGAGCCAATTTCATGGGTGTGTTCATTTTGAGAAAACTCATCTAACTATAACATGATTTATACCCTTTTCCATATGTATTTTTTCGTTTCTTAAAAAGTTTACTTTTAAAAAGAAGGCTGCAGAATGATTCAGGCAGCCGTTGGGCAAAGACAAGAGCAGACAGCAGGTGGCTTCAGGTGGGCTGTTCTCCTGCACCCCAGTTCTTACATGCACCTCGGTAGTTTTTTGATCCTTAACTAATACAGAGTCTCTGCCAACTGCTGCACATGCTTAGTCTCACTTACTCCCCAACTCAACGTCAAGGTGGATCCTATTGACAGACCTACCTGACGGATGGGGAAACTGGGCAAACTGATGCTTTGAGAGTCTCAATAACTTCCCAATGCACACGTCCGTTGTGTGAGAAGCCAGTACCGGATCCCAGGACTATGTCTCTCCCAAGCCCTCATTCTTCACATCCATGATCCAAACTCAAAGTAACGGGGGTCACCAGGGACAACCAAAAGCCACAATTCCCTGTGATTTGGACCCAGATCCCACCTCTCTGGATCCTGCCTTCTCTCACTGGTCCCTGCCTACTAGCATGGCTACCCACCAACCCATGAGAATCCTCAGTGGGGCCAGGGCCTGTGACAATGAGTCGCTCACTCAATCCAGCAGACATGATTTTCTCCATGTTGTCTGATAGCCCTAGGCCCAGCCAGCCCACTCAGGCCTCCCCATCCCTATGGCATAGTCCAGGGACGTCCCAGCTCTGTCTTCTTGTGCTTACTGCTCTTTTTGCCTTCAGTTCCGAATGACCCTTTAAGGGTGCCTGTGTTGGTTGATGTGGAAATATAATATATGGAAAATTATGTAGCCCTGGGCCATGACAAGGGTAAACCTCTGCCTTCTTCTCTGACCACTAACCTTTCCTGGCCCCAGCTCTTCCCACAGCACTGCTTAGTGTAAGCAAGGGATGAAATGCCAAGAAGAAAGGCAGGAAAGCATACTTCCTGGGGGCGGGGGGGGGGGCGCTGTGTGGGAGCTGGCTCTCTTCATCCTCATAGTACTGCGGAGGAATCTCGAGCCCCAAGGAAGGGGCCGCTGTTTCCCTGCAAGGGCCGCTGTTTCCCTGCATGGGATGGCGAAGTGGGCAGAGCAAACTGGGGAGTACTTAGGGGCAGCAGGCCCCTCCTCTCTCACGGTCCACATTCAACTCTCCTGGAGCCCCTGCCTTGGGTGTGGACATGCTCACAGAGCTTTCTGTCTACTGATCTTGGTGCAGGTTGCGGATGTTTCCAGAACCATTAATGAGGCATGTGCTACTTTGCTGGAAGCACAAAGAGGGGAGCCATGGCCTCCTGTGATAGACAAAGGACATTATATTATATGAGCAGGTGGGAGTTCTGGTTCCAGCTCAGCCATTTACTCTGTATGGCCTTGGAAAAATTTCTTCCCATCTTAAAACTTTCTCATCTGTGCAATGAGGAAATGGGATTGGTTGATGTTGGAGGGCCCTCCCACCTCTAGTACTCTGGCATCTATGAGGAGCTGCTCTTTGCTCTGGACCATGAGATATTGGCACCACTAGCAAAATATTCTAACTTTCCCCCAGAATGGAATAGGCAAGAAGGAACTTAACCCCTTGTTCCCTGGCTCAGGCAGGTGTCTGAGTGAGAGGACAGGCACAAGCCTGGTCTGGGAAGAATGACAGGCAAAGGGTAGCTGAAGGGTCCTGTGGCCCAGGACCCACTGCCAGCATGGGGCGCTGGACAGTTAGAGGAAGGGCTGGAGAAGATGGGTTCTGAGAGGGGAACTGGACTAGCGCCAGATCCATGTTAAACCATTGCCGATGTATTAACCTCCTGGCCCCTACTCACTCCACCTTCTTCCTATGACCCAGGGATCCTTAATCTGGAAGACACACCCTATGAAATTGTTCACAAAATAATATGTGTAGGTGGGTATAAGCATTTTCCTGGGCCTAAAAGCTTTCCTTAGATTCCCAAAGAGTTTAGACACACACACATACACACTAGGCTAAGCACCACTCTTCCAATTCAAACACAGCCTTCCTCCATCCCCACCTCCCACAACCTGGTTCAGGCCCTCTGAATGTGTGTCCTAGGCTACTGCAATCACTTCCTACCTGGTCTCTTTGCCTCCAGCCTCATCTTCCTGCAATCCAGCCCCCGCAGAGACCTCACCATCACCTTCCTCAAACTCTGCTTTAGCCTTCCTAGGCTTCGTATCAACTCTAGATAAAGTTCTACGTGTTTAGCCAGCTTGCAAGGGCCTTCAAAATGTGATCCCTGATTCCTTCTCCAGTCTCACCTCCTGACAGCCCTTTCCCTGTGTGCCTTTAGCTGTATCCACACCCAAGACATCATGGCTCTACAACTTACACAATCTACTCTCTCCAAGAGGAATGGCTTCCCCCCAAATCTGCCAAACTCTTAGGTTGTAAACACCATGAGAAAAAAAACTTAGTTTGTTTTGTTCATTGTAATATCCTGGTATACAGAGTACGAAGCACATGTAGGTACTCGGAATATTTTCTGTGAATGAATAATTGAATAAATGACTCCTTCGGGGTCTAGATCATGAGTCCTGATCACTCGAGGCTTTCTCTGTCACTCCCTCCCACCCCCCAGTGGAGGTGGCTGTTCTGTTGGATTCAGGTTTCACCGTATTGCAACTATTTTTATATTATATGTGACATTATTAGGTGACATTTTATGTGTCATTATTATATATCACTTGACTGCAAACTTTAAGTTCACAGACCCAGGGGTTTTGTTGTGCTTTATTTCATTTTTTTAATTTATTTAATATCCGCGGTATCTTGACCAGGGCTAGCTGACACCTACCCGTTGTTCCAAACAAATGCATCTTAAATGGATGAGAAAAATGAATGAATGCCCTGTTGAAACTCAAATGTTAAGGCCATTTTTGCCCATCAAAATCCTGTCCATCCTTCAAGCTCTGTCTCAAATTCTGCTTCCTTCATGAATCTCTCCCTTCCCTTGTCCCCAGTTTAAAGTGGTTTCTAGCTTCTCCAAGTCTCTCTGGCATTTTGTTGAACTCTTTCTTGTGGGCTAATTTCACTTTCCCCTGGACTAAGAACTTATCATGAGGCTCTCTCCTACTAGTCTGCACAATCTTTGCACCCTGGAGACCCATCTGTTCTCTTCTCTATTCACCCCAACCCTGCCTGCTAACCTAGCCCTAGCGTGGTGCTCAAAACATGGGATTTTGTTCAATCGAATGGCATTTTTTTCCCAATTTTTGTCTGGATCTATAATTTCCTTTCATTAGACATGTGACAGCTTTGGTTCTTCACAAAGAAGAAAGTGAAAGACCCACTGGCCAGTCTGGGGCTTTCCATGGGAGCATTCAGCTCCCGGCATCTCTTCTAGGCACACGCCTTAAACCAAACTGCTCAGAGGGGGGCCAGCAAACCCCCCACCAGGAAACCCAGCACACTCAGACAGTCATACAGAAAAAAAAAAAAGACGCAGAAAGGGGAAAAACATCATTACAGGCCGCAGTCATCACACAGTGAGAAGCACTAATTATTCTGTGTAGCCTGAGTTTTTCTTAGTAGGCAAACTCTTTTGAATATTAACAAATATTTATTTAGGAATTAATAATTGACATCTATTAAAGCATAATTTATGGAGAGTGAATTCCTCTTGGTTTGGGTTCCCACTGCTCTGCTACATCTGGCTGATCCAGAAGTGACTTTTCTTTTGTTAAAAGGGAGATGTGAGATGCGGGGGAAGGGCATGAGCAAAGGACAGGGATGCGCTTCAGTGACCACACGGAACAAAGCGCGGTAGGGAGGGCACCGGGTTAGGACTCAGTTGGAAAACTGACTGTGGCCCCGACTCTGCCTCTTCTGTTTGTGTGGCCTTGGGGGAGTTTCTCACCCTCCTGAGCTCCCTTCGGAGGCTGAGAAACAGACATCTTCATGTCTACCTGTATTTAGTTGGACACGCTTGGTTGCTAGTAAAGAAACTATTTTGAGTTGGCTTGAGCAATAAAAAGGAATTTGGGTAAGCAGGCCAGGTCATCTCCCAGAGCCCTGCACAGGGACGTGGCTGGGCCTCAGGAACCACTGGGATCCAGGGCTGCTAAGCCCTCTGCACCTTCTCTGCTTCTTATCTCTGCTCTTCTCTGCACAGCTGCTGTTCTCTTCCTCTGTTTTCAGGCTTCCCCCACTTCTCTGGTCCCCATGGCAAAAGCTCAGCCTCCTTATAGCTCCTGAGCTTTTCTGACAAAGGTTCAACCTTAGAAGACAGAGTCAATATCTCTTTTCGTCGCATTTCCACCTTGCCTCTCTGTGATGCTGACTGTTAGGTGGAGAGATGCCTGGTACACACCCAACCATAGATAGGCATCCACGGTCACATTTAATACAATGCTTTTCAGGCACCACCCATAATTTATGTGGGCATTCATTCAGCGACCATTGACTGAGAGCCCACTGAGTGGCAGGCAAGGTTCGAGTGCTCGCAGTGAATGAGGCAGAGAGGCATGTTTCTCAGGGGCCACTCTCAGGACACGATGTTCCAAGAGCAGCAGCCCCGCCAGAGAATCCACAGGAAACCACCCGCCCAACTCTGCAAGGCTGTGTGAAAAGCACAATGAAAGTGCTAAGCCTTTGCAAAATTATAAGAGGTTGTTATGATATTAGACATTTTTAGAAAAAAACAAATAATAAGCTAAAAAAGGAAGAAAAGGAGGGAGGAACAGAAGGAAGAGAAAAGGGTAAGTTCACAGAAATAGAAATGACAGGGAGGTCAATTTTGCACCAATATAAGAATTCTTTTTACACTTGGAGGCTTTGACACACAAAATGAACAGTGGTGAGCTCTCCATCATTAAAAAGTATTCAAGCCAAAGCTAGATGACCTCCAGTCTCAGCTGATCTATAGGCCACCCACAAACCGGACAAGAGGTAGCCATGGCTTCCTGCTCCACAGTCTTGGGGACCAACTTTCACAGTCAAATTCAGAGGTCTCAGGTGATGCCACACCCTAGCCTTCAAGGAGAGAGGTGGCTTGTCACCTTCCCTGACCTCTCAACATAAGAGCTTACACCTCATTTTAACGTTAAATAAAGAACAGCATTTCATCTCCTCTGGAATGCAAAACCGTGAATTTGAGTGAAATATGCAGTTTTCATTATGTTAAAAGATCTACTCATTACAATCAGGATAAGAGGATGTGAATAAGACAAATTGATCACCACTTTAAATGTATTAATCAGCTTGCAACTCTTGTCACCAGTCAAAACAGAACAGCCAGACATTTATTCTGTCTCAGTTGTGTTGTAGAGCCCATCCCAGGAGGTCACAGAATCAGTGTGCCTCTCCATGCTGTTTACGGGGAAACAGTCACAGCGCTTCGCAAAAGTTCTTGCCTGCTTAGAATTGGACTAAGCAGACACAATCAAATATGTTTACTTATTCCACAAATATTTATTGAGCACGTACTATGTGCCAGGCATTGTGTAAGGCGCTTGAGATAACAATGATAAGTCAAAGCTGGCCCTTGGGCTCTCCACATTCGCATAGTTTCATCAGGAAGCAGATGTCCAAGGAAATAGTAACAATAAAGTGTAACTGGGGATAAATCAGTGGTCTGTACGTGGCGCTACAGGACTAGGGGCCAAGCTGGAGACTGTGGTTGTAACTAGATGGCCCGGCACAGATCCTGTCTAAGCTTTAGGTCTAGGAGAGAACAAAGGCTCTAGTGAGCTGGGAGGCCAGCTCATCTCCATGGCCAGGACTCCAGAGGTGTGGTGAAGAGGCCCAAACACTCAGTTCACAGTGTGTCTTCTTGCAGCCTGGCAAGGGAAACTTGGGCTGATACCTATGTTGGCTGAACTACTACACTTGGCCCAAAGGAAAGCCATGAAACTGGACCCCAAGACCTCATAGGAAGTGCCTTCCTTCTCTCACTGTCTCTGCCATAATGGGAGCTCAGAGCTCTGTAGGCTGAGAGGCACCAAACTAAGTCAGGTCAGGGCCTAGGATAAGCACAGAGAGGGTGGCCGATGGAAGGATTGACTCAAACAGCAGGAATAAGGTCTGTCTTCTAGAAAGTGAGCTTCTAGGGGCACTGGGAGGAGGTTCCAGTGGCTGGGCTGGGTTCAGCTCAGGCCCATTCCCATCCTGGGACAGTCTTCGTTCTCAGAGGACATAGTATTGATTCAAGGATGTGGGTGCAACTGGAGCAGAGCCACTAGCCAAGCTTGGGGCACAAGGTCGGAGCTTGGCCAGGGTCAGAGCATACCAAGAATGAGGCTCGTTGTTCAATACCAGCACCTTCGATCCTCCCCGCCTGAGAACAGGAAGGCAAGGATGAGCTGAAATGCGTGGGTGACTTCCCCTCAGCTTGGGACAGCAGAGGCTGCAGGGACAGAGGACCTGACATATGCTTGTCAGCTCTCCCTTCTTCCACTTAAGGACCATTCTCAGGAAAGTGTCTAAAATCCTGGAGGTAGATTCATGGCAAGTGTGGCATCTAATTGAATTGAAACCCTTGGGCTTAGGGCAGGCGACTCAGGTACCTATCAGTGGGCAGGTGGGGAAGGGAGATAGAACCACCTAGAAAGAGAGAATAGCCCATATGATTTCTCTCTGATTTCTTTCTATGTCTTTCCTCTAAGCCTCACGGAAAACATGGAAAAGCTGTTTGTAGACCAGAAAAGCCAGATGTCTCTGGCATAACCTGCTTTTCCTCCAGGCAATCCATGAGGCCAAACAATCAATCCACCCAGTAGAACTTTACCAGTTACTGATTTTTTTTTTTAAACTTCAATTATCTGCTGTTGATGATTCTATTATGGGGAGAGAGAGAGGTGTAAACTCGATCTAGGGTTCTCTGGAGCAGAGCATTTATCTGGTTTTACGAGGCTGCTAGAGCCCATAATGCATGTTTTATGGGCCCATTCTCATTTTTAATCTGCTTTGATAAGATCTCTATGCTGGAAGGATATAGAAACTCACCAACAGGCCCAGCCTAGGAGAGAGGCAATGATACTGGCTTGGGAAGGTTTTGTCCCTTCAGGTGGGGCCCTTTGGAATCCTTGGGGCTGGATGTGGGCTCCTTGGGGTCCTGCACAGTCAGGGCATGGCTTGTCCCGCCCTCTCAGACATCCCTTTCATATGGCTCCTGGGTGGTAACAGTCACTAAAGGGCACAGACCTCAGACTGTGACATAGTAAATTACCTTAACCTCCGCTTTAGGTCATAATAACAGCAGCCTTTTCCAATAAGTAGTACATAGAAAAGGAGAAAATACATTCCACATGCACAGAAATGGAGAAGATTCCAGGCACAGGCTTCTGATCCTAGCTCTCGGAGGCAAAGGTTGATCTAGCTGGACTGGGTCCCCTGCTCCAACCCCATCATACCCAGCTTTGACCCTCTCATCTCCCACTTGGACCTTCCAATCCTTTTTCCTGCTTCAGTCTTTGCCTTAGGAAAAGGAGAGAGCATGAACATTTGCTGAGTAGGCAGAGACGATTAATCCTCCCTGAGTCTCTGCACGCTCCCCTCCATTGCCTGGCCACTCTGCAGCTAGGTTGGGGCTGCAAGCCGATCAACGGGCAGAGAGCGGAAGCAATTTGTGTTGCTTCCAGTTCAAAGCTGTTAAGGACAGGTGCGAATTCCACACTCTCGCCCTTCCACCGTGCAGGAAGTGAGGACGGTTGAGATATCAGAGTTGAAAGGTGAAAATAGCCCTGATGCTTGAGTCACTATGGGAAGAATGACTTCGAGAACACTGCCCAACCCATATGGGACTTCGTTAAGTTACTGAGATTTGGGGATTGTTTGTTCTTGCTGTCTGGTGTGGCCCAGCCTGGATACTGAGTACCTCCTATGTGCCCAGCACTGCACTAAATTGCTACATATAAATTATCTCAAAACAAGCTTACAAATGTCTACTCCAGGAGAGTTTTGGCCTAGTGCGGTTTGGGGGGTGTGAGGGATTCCTACATCCCCCAACATTCAGCTTCTTCTGTGCACCTCCGGATCTTATGCCACAAATCCTGGCTTTAGGGACTCTCAGTTTCTGTCTGTTCTGAAGAATTCTTTGGAGAATCCACAGTGCTCTTTGGACCTGGAAGTCATCACCTATCCCCTGGACTTCACGGTCTCTCGGTGCTGGAAGAGCTGCCAGTTTTATTGAATTTAGTCAACTGGAAGGTGAGTGACAGTTGTATAAAATATTAACTTGTAAGTCAGACAAATCTGGGTTCCAATCTTAGCATTATTGTTTTGTTCATTTATTCTTTTATTCACAATGTGTAAAATGTTGTTGATGTACATCCCTAGCCTGGACTGCTACTCTGAACTCCAGATCCTACTGTCCTACTGCCCGCTTGGCATCTCAAACACAGCTCGAGCTCTTGGTCCCCAGGGCTTCCTCCAGGCTTCCCCTTTTCAGTAGAAGGCACCTCTGTAAGTCCGGATGCCATGTAAGAACCATCCTTAACTCATCCCTCTCCCGTCTCCCTTGCCCCAGAGTCTAGCCGTCACCAGGTTCTGTAGATTCCACTCCAAATATCCCCGGAGTTCTTGTCCCTATTTCCATACACACCATTCTGGTCCCAGCTCCTCTTCTCTCTCACCTGGGCTGGATCAGTAGCCTTTTTGTTGCACCCCTAACTGCCCTGCTCTAGCCATTCTCTACCCAGCAGCCAAGGTCTATGCAGAACCTATTAGAGGTTTTATACTACCTTTAGGGAGGAAAATTCCAAACTCATGTGCAGCCTTGAGGGATCAGTGTACTCTCTGCAGCTCCCTGGCCCTCACCTTCTCTCCACTACCCCCTCGTTCCCCACTTCCTTCAGTCCTTGATCAGGACTTCAGTGGCCCCATCCTGCCTCTGCCTCGAGTGCTCTCTGGCTACTGACTTGGCCACCTTCTGTCATTCTTACAAAACTCAACTTAAACATCATGCTCTCAGAGATGCCGTCCCTAAACTCTCAACTTACACTTGGTCCCCATTACAACTTCTAATCACACTCTGTACTTTTCCTTCATTTCACAGTTTGTAGTTATGTATCTATTAGTGTGATTATTTGTTTAATGTCATCTCTTGCAGCAGACCATCAGGTCCCCAGGGGCAAAGACTACATACAGTGTCTGGTGCAGAGTGTGTGCTCTGCACAGACTGTCGAGTGGGTGAAGAAGTGTTTATGGAGTGGGAGGCAGGTGCTGTGTGCAGTGGTGAGCAGTAGCCCTGACTTCAGGGATCCACTAGAGTGTTCATGCGCATGAACGCTACTGTGAGAAGAGCTCGAGAAGTCAGTATTTACAAGGTAACAGGAAGGGAGTGTGGTGGATATAAAAAGGGATTTTAACACAAGTTTCTTCCTAGAAATTTTTCAATAGTTAACGTTTATATAGTGCTTACTATGTGCCAGGCACTGTATGTAAATTAAGAGTTATTTATAGTGCCTGGCACATAGTAAGCACTCCTAGCATCTTTGAGGATTAACTCAAAGACTGTCGGAGGCAGGTTCTAGTTTTGTACCTATTGTACAAACAAGGAATCTGAGACACACGAGGGTTCAGTGACTTAGCCAAGGACAAACAGCTAGTAAGTGGCAGGGCCAAGATCCTAGCCTGAGTTTTCTGTATGCAGAGTCTGTGCTCTTAGCCACCGCGTACTATGCTACAAAATGCTCTTTGGTCCCTCGAATGGGAGATGACTGACAGTTGACTTTCAGATAGACAACTGAAATGGGGACGTGTCGCAGAGACCTCAGAGAGATCTTGAGACATGGCTGGGACACAGCGTCTCCTGGCCACCACCAAGACACTTCACTCTCAGAGCCTCTGCTGCTTCTTCCTCCATAAAAACAAGGGCTTTGACTACTTCATCTCTGACGTCCCACAGATATAATAGACCAGAACTGTGTGTGTCTTTAAGGAACAATATTGAATAAAGTCCTACCTCCCCTTTCTTTCATTCCAAGAAATTAACCAGAAGCACCCTCTTCTCTCTGATCATTTAGGATCAGGAACGAGAGTTAACAAATGGAGCAGAGAGGGAGAGATGGAGACAGAATGGGAGAAAGAGAAAGGGTAACAAGAAAGGCGAGGAAGAGAAGAAGGGGGTGAAAAAAGACCGAGTGAGCTTGGTGAACAAGGCTGTCTCCACTGCCGGCTCCCAGCAGACAAGGTGATGCATCAAAGTCTGCAAATTGACTCGGTTGCCTCTCGCAGTGACTATGGCCATCAGAGACTTTTGACTTGCTCTGAGTCAAGAGAGAGAAATGAAAAGGATGATTTAAAAGCCACAAACATGCGGAGCAGAGATTGCAGATACAGAACAATAAATGTCCTAGTCAAATTGCCGATCGGAGTGTCTGTATTAGGCCGTGTTTGTAGTCTTGGTGTGTCGAGCGATGGAGAGCCCAGATTGTGGCCGGGGAAGTCACACAACAATGGGCCTGATGTTTTGTTTCCACTTTTCAAAGGCGCTCCTTTTTTTCCTCCCAGTGATAAGGCCCAGGAAATGGTTAGTGACATGCTCGTGGGAACCTATGGAAAAGAATACACACCGTATCAATGGCGCAGCCGCCGGCCCGGGAGCAGAGCGGGTGGGTGGGGGAGCTGCAGGCTCCCGGCGTGGGCTGTGGCGGTGAGATAGCATTGAGGAGGCCACCCGGGGCCCTGCGCCCCCAGTCTGGGGACCGGGCCCCTTTATCCAGCCAGAATGGGTGGAAGGCCAGACAATGTAATGCTATATTTGGTTTGACAACAAAGAGCCCTAGAAAGATTTGATAGTGCAGGGATGGCCGGGAAGGCGATGCAGGATACAGCACAATAAGAGCTTTGCAAAGGTATTTAGCTGGGCCCTTTGTGCCAGGAACATGGCAGGGTATGGATGCTGTTGTGATGTCTAATGACTTTTGTCTGGGCCAGGGCTCTATTTGCTGGTGAGGTCCCTGGGCGGGGCTGAGAGAGGTGCCAGGGTGTTCCAGGTGCCTCTGCACTTAGGGGCCACTTCGTAGTCACACTCCACGACTGCCAGTCCTCTCCTTCCCCCAAGCCCAGGCTCTGGTAGGCCCCAAAAGCCCCAGGCCAAGGGGAAGTAGGAGCAGGAAGAGCTGGAGCAGGACCTTTGCAGGGAGTAAGCAGTCACACAAGATGTCCCAACCGGAAAGAGGCCGCACCAATTCCATTCTGGGCCAGGCATCCAGAGGGAAGCCACCCAGGAGGATGAAGGTGCAGTTTTGGAAGGGAAGAGCAGAGAACACTGAATGGGTACCAAACCCGGTGTCTCTGGGAATTCCAGCCAGAAGGAAGGCAACAGACACAAAAGAGGTCCCAGCCCTGTGACATGGCTGGCAAGAGTCTAAGAAAACTAGCTTCAGGACATGGTGGGGTACAGACAGGACTTCTCCTGCCTTAGATCCTGGGGCCTTATAGGGGGAGGGGGTGAAGTAAAGAGAGCACCTCCAGAAATGCAGGGGAGCTGGGCAGTAGGGCCAGGTGGACAGCCTGGCTGTACCAAAAAAGTCTTCTGGAACAGTGACGTGGGAATGGAGGCTCCACCCAGTAATAATCCTGACAAATTTAGGGCTCCAGTTCTAGGGGAGGAGCATTGCTGACTATTTCCAACCTCAATTCCGTTTTTTGTTTTGTTTTAGTTTGAAAACCCTTGTCTGACTGCCCACATATGGCTTCCAGGAAAGGAATGTGGCAGCAGGAAGGCTAGGGCTGGGACAGGACAAGAAGTAATACGGTCTCTTTGTTCTACCAGGTGACCCCAGGATTCATGGGCCCATCAGCCCCCTGTTGAAGCTAGAGAAGTCCAGAAAAATGCAGCCTCCACCAGAGGGGAGATGCCTGGTCTGGGAACACGTTCTTCCTGTTGACTGCTTTGCTAATCATGGTTAACTCTGTGGACAGAACGTGGTGCAGCAGGTCCCCTCTGCGGGAGCCTACCAAACTTTCTTCCTGGCTCCCATATTTTCATTACCAGGACCACGGGGCCCTCCAGAAGTATTTCCTAGATATTTCCTTCCCTTTTTCAATTTTTATCAGTTCCATTCATCAATCTGTCCATCCATACAATGATTTACTTTACTGCTAGTTGCCAAGTGCCATGTATGAGAAATGGAGTATTGAAATCCTGAAGCCTCCTCCTGAGTTCTTGGACTAGTAAGGAAGATGGTGGTCTAAACCCATAACAACCACTACAAAATCAGAAAAGCAGTTGCTATGGTAGCTCAGAGGGAATATCAAATCCTATCAAAGAATCACTAAGAAATCTTCATGGAGAAAGTGATATTTAATAAATAATTGATCTGGGTCTGTGCTACGGGCTAAATTGTGTCCCCTTCCCAAATTTATATGTTGAAGTTCTAACTTCCAGCACCCTAGAGAATGTAACCAGATTTGGAGATAGGGTATTTAAGTGATAATTAAATTAAAATGAGGTCATTAAGGTGGTCCTTAATCCAGTATGACCGGTGTCCTTAAGAAGAGGAGATTTAGACACAGACACCTACAGAGTCACAGGGAGCAAATGGCCATCTACAAACCAAGGAGAGAGGCCTGGAACGAATGCTTTCTTCACAGCCCTCAGAAGAAACCAATCTTGCCACCATGTAGAACTGAAGCTTCTAGCTTCTAGAATGGTGAGAAAATAAATTTCTGTCATTTAAGCCCCCCAGTCTGTGGTACTTTGCTATGGCAGCCCTAGCAAACGGACACAGTTATCAGCCCAAATGCTATGATATCCTTTGAGGGAAAGCGCTCTTCTTGAGTGTCTGGCACAGTGTCTGACACATAGAAGGTGCTTAATAAATGCTGAACTGAATGGAATAAAAGTTTGTTTTTAGCTCCAACTATATCAGTCTCAAGTAGAACATGCAAGTCAGAGAGAACGGCCCTGTTCCTATATGGTGCCCAGTCTTTTATCTCAGCTTACATTATCCATACAGTCAGTTAGTGATTTATTCAACATATATTGAGAACTAATTATGTGTTAGGCACCAGAAATTATAGTGGGAGAAAAGGCCCTTTTGGATGAAGAAGGCCTCCTCAGCTGCTCCAAAGCAAGGAATGCCTTTTACCCGGGTCACTTCTCTGTCTGCCGTAGGGCCACACTCCAGGACAAGTTCGGCATACTCTGAGCTGAAGTCTATGGGGCAGTCTGTCCTTAGCACAGGCTTAGAGGAGCACAGAAACCCAATGGCTAGGAGAGGTGCTAATACAGACCTGGCAGGAAAGGCATTTCAGATGTCGGTCTGGCTGAACTTTGTGAATTCCCTCCTGCTGACCCTGGGAAGTATGCCTGGCCCTCCACATGGCTGATAGGGACAGACATGTGCATCCCCGGGATACTGTCAGGAGTTTCAGCTTCTAATTGGCAGGCATCCAGCTGCTGGGACAGCCTACTGATAGGAAGAATGTAGAGTAATCGTGGGTATTCATGAGGGCTGGGGAATCAGCCAAGAAGCAACGTGGTGGCATCTGCCACAGCACTTCCTATACCTATACCTTTAAAGACAAACACCACAGGTCAAATCCACACACATTCGTATGCACGTGTGTGTACACCAACGCGTGTGCTCTCATACGCTCCTGGTGGCATGCATGCACATAGGTCCACATGTAAAGCATGCATATTGATATGACATCTGCACATGCCATGCTGGGTAAGAGTCATGGGCATGATACACATACAAAGCCATACACACTTATGGGCACATACATGCGCTTATGTTTCTAAGCATAAACTAACATGTAAAAAATTAAGTTCTGTGTGGATGATGAAGGTTATATAAGCACATGAAATTTATCTCTCATCAGGGTCTGTGTCTTCTTCAATGCTTCAGAAAGTCTTCATGGAAACAAAATAATCATAAGTATTTTCACCATTTGGGTTAGAGCTTCTTAGTCTTTTTTTTTTATTTTTTAATTTTTTAATTATTATGGGTACATAATAGTTGTATATCTTTATAGGGTACATGTGATGTTTTGATACAGGCATACAATGTAAATTAATTAAATCCAGTAATTGAGATATCTATCTCCTCAGGCATCTAACATTTCTATGTGTTGGGAACATTCCAATTCCACTCTTTTAGTTATTTTTAAGTATACCCTAACTTATTGTTGATTATAGTCACTTTGTTGTGTCATCAAATATTGTCCATTCTATCTAACTATCTGACTATATTTTTGCACCATTAACCATCCCACCCTTTATCCCCCACTCCCTGCTACCCTTGCCAGACTCTGGTAACTGTCATTCTACTCTCTGTCTCCATGAGATCAATTGTTTTTAATATTTAGCTCCCACATATGAGTGAGAACATGTGAGATTTATCTTTCTGTGCTTGGCTTATTTGACTTAACATAATGTATTTCTCCAGTTCCACCCATGTTGTTGCAAAGAGCAGGATTTCATTCTTTTTGTGGCTATATAATATTCCATTGTGTATATGTACCACAATTTCTTTATGCATTCATTCCTTGATGGACACTTCAGGTTGATTCCATATCTTGGTTATTGTGGATAGTACTGCAATAAACATGGGAGTGCAGATATCTTTTCAATATACTGAATTCCCCTCCTTTGGGTATATACCCAGTGGTAGGATTGCTGGGTCATATGGTAGTTCTATTTTTAGTTTTTTGAGGAACCTACATACTGTTCTCCATAATAGCTGTGCTAATTTACATTCCCACCAACAGTGTATGAGTGTTCCCCTTTCTCCACATCCTCACCAGCATTTGTCATTGCCTGTCTTTTTGATAAGAGCCATTTTAACTGGGGTGAGATAATATCTCACTATAGTTTTGATTTGCATTTCTCTGATGATGCTGAGCATTTCTTCATATACCTGTTGAGCATTTGCATGTCTTCTTTTGAGAAATGTCTATTCAGATCCTTTGCCCATTTTGTAATTGGATTATTTAACTCTTTCCTACTGAGGTGTTGGAGTTCCATATTCTAGTTATTAATCCCTTGCCAGATGGGTATTTGGCAAACATTATCTCCCATTCTGTGAGTTGTCTGTTCCCTTTGTTGATTGTTTCCCTTCCTGTGCAGAAGCTTTTTAGCTTGATGTGATCTCATTTGTCCAATTTTGCTTTGGTTACCTGTGTTTTTCAGGTATTATTCAAGAAGTCCTTGCCCAGACCAATGTCCTGAAGTGTTTCCCCAGTGTTTTCTTTTAGTAGTTTCAGAGTCAGGTCTTAGATTTAAGTCTTTAATCCATTTTGATTTGATTTTTGTAAATGGTGAGAGATAAGGGTCTAGTTTCATTTTTCCACATATGGATATCCTGTTTTCCCAGAACAATTTATTGAAGAGACTATTCTTTCCCCACCATCAGAGTTTTAGATTCTAGTCCTAGTTTTGTCTCTCTTTTGCTGGAGTATTGGGCTGGACCAAGAATGACAGGTTTCTTCTCAATGCCATCTCTGATGGTTGTGTTGAGGAGTGTTCTGAGATCTAGAGTCTCATAATGTGACATTTAAAATGAGCAGGATATAATCCAAACTTCTTAGGATACAAATAACTAGGAAAACATAAAATCACAGCATAATAGACATTTAAAAGACCAATAATCTCTCACCAAGATGATACAGATGTTGAAATAAATGAAGTCTGTAAAGCAGCCATTACAAAAATATTGCAAGAAGTAAGCATGAATATTCCTGAAATAAGCAAAAAGATAAAAACCCTCAGGAAAGAAACAGAAGACACAAATAAGAACCAATTGAAAATTTCAGAACTAAAAATTACGCTAACCAAAATAAAAAACTCACTAGATGGCATCAATAGCACAAAGGAAAAAGATCAATTAAAAATTAACCAATCTGAAAAACAGGGAATAAAAACAGAGTGAATGAATTAAAATAAACACAGCCCTAGGGACATGTGAGAACCAAAAGTTCTAACATCTGTGTCATTGGAAAGGGAAATAGAACAGCATTTATAAATCACTGAAAGAAAGGAAATGGAAATTTAGAGTTCTATATCTAGTGAAAATTTCCTAGGAATGAAGGTGGAATAAAGACATTCTTAGCTGAAAGAAAATGGAGAGATTTTGTTGCCAGCAGACTTGCCCTAGAATAATTGATATAAAATGTTCTTTGGACTGAATGGAAATGATACCAGTGAGAAACTTGGAATAATACAAACAAAGGAAGAGCAATAGTAATGGTAAATATCTGGGTAATAATGATAAACTAGTGCCCTCCTTGCCTCCTCTTGAAATAAATTTAAAATGCACTATGGTTAAAAGCATAGATCATAAAATTGTCTGATGGGGTTTTAACATGTGTAGATATTAATATAACACATAACAACTACAACATAAATTGAAAAGGGTAAGGAACCTACATGATGGTAAAGTTCTACATTCCACTTGAAATGAAAAACATTAACTCTAAGTAAACTGTGAAAAGATAAGTATGTATACTTTAATTCCTCAATAACCATGAAATAAAAATAGATATCTATATAGCTCAAAACGGAATAGATAAATTAAATTGGAATAATTAAAAAAAGTTTCGGATGATCCAAAAGAAGGAGAAAAGGAGAACAGAGGAAATAAATCATAGGAAACAAATAAAAAACAAATAACAACAGGGTAGCCCTAAATACAAATCTATCAATAATTACAATAAATGCAAATAGCCTAAACACACCATTAAAAGTCAAAGATAGTCAGAATGGATTTTTAAAAATCCACTCTTATGCAGGGACTCATTTCATATATAGTAGCACAGGATGGTTAAAAGTAAAATGATAGGAAAAGATATGCCATGTAAATACTTGTCAAAAGGAAGCTGGAGTAGCCCAAACAGTAGCAGACAAAGTAGATTTCAGAGGAAAGAAAATTACAAGAGCTATAGAAAGATATGATGTTATGATAAGAGAGTCAATAAACCAAGAAGATATAATGATCCTAAGTGTGTATGCATGTAACAGCAGAGCTTTACAATATATAAAGCAAAAGCGGACTGAATTGAAAACATAGCCAATCCACAATTACAGTTAGAGACTTCAACACTTTTCTCTCAGTGTTTGAAAGAATAAGTAAACATCAAGGGTATCGACATAGTTTGGATATTTGTCCCCTACAAATCTGCTGTTGAAATGTGATCCCCAATGTTGGAGGTGGGGCCCCATGGGAGCGGTTTTGGTCATGGGGCAGATCCCTCCTGAGTAGTTTGGTGTCATTCTGTTGAAAGGAGGCTTGCATCTCCTTCTGTCTCTCTTGGTCCTTCTCTCACCATATGATACATCAGCTCCCCTTTTTCTTCGACCATCAATGAGAGCTTCCTGAGGCCCTCACCAGAAGCAGATGCTAGTACCATGCTTCTCGTACCACCTCTAGAACCATGAGCCAAATAAGCCTCTTTATAAATTATTGAGTCTCAGGTATTTCCTTTATAGTAACACAAAACAGACTAATATAGGTATCTAAGAACTAAATAACGCCATTGACTAGTGGGGTCTAATTAGCATTTAGAGAACACCCAACAGAAGAAGCCACATTATTTTCAAGTGCACAAGGATCATTTTACCAAGATAGACCATATCCTGGGTCATAAAGCAAACTTTCACAAATTTAAAAGCATTAAAATCATACAAAGAGCGTTCTCTGACCAAAATGGAATTAAACTTGAAATCAATAATGGAAAGACAACAGTAGAGTCTCTGAATACTTGGAAATTAAACAATATACTTCTAAAAAAAATTCCATGGGTCAAAAAGGAAGTCTCAAGAAAAATTAGAAAATATTTTGAACTGACTGAAAATGAAAATACAACATATCAAATTTTTGATATGGTGTATCAAACCCATAGCCTTCATGTACAAAAATGCAAAAATCTTCAACATAAAATTATCAAATTGAATAATTTGATACACTAAAGGCATTGCTTAAAGGGCTATTTATAGCATTAGATGCTTATATTAGCAAAGATCTGAAGACAATTAAGTTAAGCTTCCACATCAAGAAGTTAGAAAAAGAACAAAATGAACCCAAAGCAAGCAGAAGAACAAAAATAAAGATAAGGGCATAAATAAATAAAATTGAAACCAGAAAAACAATAGAGAATTTCAATTAAGCCAAAATCTTATTCTTTGAAAAAATCAATGAAATCAATGTACTTCCAAGTAATACTAACACAGAAAAGAACATAAAAGACCACAAGTTGTCAACATTAGGAGTAAAAGAGAGGCTATCACAACAGAGCCCACAGACATTGAAAAGCTAATAAATTTATTCTACAAACAATTCCTCTACTCATATAAATTTGACAACTTAGATGAAATGGACTAATTTTTTGAATACCATAAATTACCAAAGCTTACCCAAGAGTAAATAGATAATTTAAGTAGTCTTATAACTAATAAAAAAAATTAAATTCATACTTAAAAACCTCTGGAAAAATAAATCTTCAGGTGCACATGATTTTAATGGCAAATCTAGCAAATATTTAGGAAGAAATAACACCAATTCTACATGCTATTTTCTAGAAAATAGAAGAGAAGGGAAGACTTAACAATTTATTTTATGAGGCCTACATTACCCTGACACCAAAACAAGACAAACACACTATAAGAAAAGAAACTCAAAACTCACAGACTTCAGTGACAGAAAAGTGAACACACACACACACACGCACACACACCAGTACACATTGGTGTGTTTTTCTGGCATGCCTTTATATACCCAAACTCACTGCATGGGAATGCTGCTGAGTCCTGTTTCTGCAGTGTGATTAAGAGGTTTCCTAAGCGTGCTTTGAACTCTGCTGATCGTTGGCTGCGTAAGAGCTGAGACAGGAGTGGGGATGTTCAGGCGCTGGATGGGGGCCATGCTTTCCACACATTTGCACACTTTCTTTCTTCTCTCCTGCACATTTCCCTTTCACATCTCATGAACAAGAGCTACACATCTGCCATCCTCTCCATAACCACCATCTCTAGCCTTGAGGCGGATGCTCTCTCCCAGTGCAGGTGGGACTCAGAGACCCTCTGGGATCACTCAGAGTCAGTAGTGATGTTAACCCAATGAAGACACTCCAGCTACGCTTACCCTGTACCAGGGACCATGCTAAACTCTTCAGCATTTTCTCAACTCAGAACACAACTCATAATAATTACTATAAGGATCATATTTTACAAATAAAAAAGACTGAGGCCCAAAGAGATTATTTACCAATTAACCCAGTTCATTCAGCTAGAAAATGGAGCAGCCCAATTTTGAATCCAGATGACCTGCGTTTTACACTAACATGAAAAGTCAGCTTCCTGCCTGAAACTTAACTGCTCTTTTTTTTGTCCAGATAAGCAGCTTGCCTTTTATTGTTCATTTCTTAGGCCAAGAAGAACATTTAGAGCCTACTGTGTGCCAAGTACTATACCAAATGTTCCACATCTAATCATAGCAATAATCATCCCAATCAGATATTTCTCTACACTTTAGTGATGAGTAAACTGAGAAACTGAGAAACTTGCATAAACTTACACATCTAACTACAGGCAGCAAGAAAATTTCAACTTAGGCCTGACCTTGCTACTAAATCAGCCATTACCCTAGCACGTTTTGGTGCCAGTTGGCTGGGGGCTAATTCGAAGCATCTGTAAAATCCTTGCCTGCAGCCCACAGACCTCATTAGTTCTCGCACATGCTGCACATTGTCACTTGCTCACTGCCACCTCTGCCACGTTGCTCACACTGGCTTCCCCGACCCCCAGTCCCGCTCCAGCACCTCCCAACAGTGTCCTCCCTGCTCCTTTCTGTCTAGTCAACGGTGCATCTGTCAAGAAACTGCAAGGCACCGCCTCCTCCAGGCGCCTCCCCTGCTCTAAGGTAGCCACTTCTCCTCCCTTTGAACTCTAACCTCTCAAAGAGTGCCTCAGTCTCTTGTGAAATATCCCTTTTGAATTGTTAATTAAACTTTGTCCTTTGAACTTTTTTTTTAATGTGATGCCTTGTGTCTAAAGGGGTTGAAAGTTCCTAAATGACAGACAGTGTATGCATAACACACCGTTGCATTCCTATGTGGATGTATCTGGTGACTCAGCATGTCACCTCCTCAGAGAGGATGTTCCTGGTAACCCTATCTAAATTGGGAGCTCCCATTGCTCTTTGTCCTCTTGCCCTGCCTCGTTTTCCTTGCTGGTATTCTTTAATACAGCTTTTTTGTAAATTTGTCTATTGTCAGTTTTCCTCACTAGAACGTAAGCTCCGTGAGAGCAGGCACTTGGTCTATTCACCACTGGATCCCATGCGTCTAAAACAAGGCCTGGGCTGGGTGCAGTGGCTTGCACCTGTAATCCTAGCACTTTGGGAGGCTGAGGTAGGGGGCCAAGAGTTCAAGACCAGCCTTGGCAACTTAATGAGAACCTGTCTCTACAAAAAATAGGGAAAATAAGCTGGGCATGGTGGTGCACACCTATAGTCCCAGCTACTCAGGAGGCTGAGGCAGGAAGATCACTTAAGCCCAGAAGTCGGAGACTGCAGTGAGCTATGATGAAGCCACTGCACTCTAGCCTAGGCAGCAGAGCAAGATTCTGCCTCAAAAAAAAAAAAATAAATAAAATAGAATAAAATAAAATAATAATACAAGGTCTGACAATATTTGCTCAATTTTTTTTTTTTTTTTTTTGGTACAGATGGCTAAATATGAGTAAGCAACATTCCCTAGAGTAGAAGGCAAAGGACCACCGCTGCTGTTACAGGAGTAACCACAGGAGACTGGTGACAGTGCGAGTGGATGGGAGAAGGCTCATCTGAAGCGTCAAGACCAGAAACCCAGAACAACATATGTGCTGACTATTTTTGCCACCTCCACCCTTCTCTCTCCTGCTCTATACCCTGGGAAGATGGGCTTTACAAACGCATTACTCAGATTCCCTTGCCAATTGGAGGCTTCAGCAGTAGATCAGAGGGTGGAAGGAGAGAGAAGTTGGGGTACTTACTCCTCCTGTTCCCTCCTTGCCATGCTTCTCTGCTGAAAGCCTCACCCACTGTCAGGAGGTGCTCTCCTACAGCCACAGCTCTGCCCAGGTCTGGTAACTACTCACACCCCTTGCCCCTGCAGACCTGGCGTTAGTATTAATAACAGCATCCTGCTGTTGCTAGCTCGGGGTGTTCATCATCCCTTGTGTGTCTCCTTAATCCTATACACTTCTTTGCAAATAGTCCCTTCATTAAACTAGGTCACTCATTCTTAGACAGGAAGAACCCTGCCAGACACAGCTCAAAAAGCCCTTGGACTAGCAGCAAAAATGAGAGGTGGAATTAGAAAGGGAACCATGGCACAGCAATATTTCTGCCTCTAAATCCATTATGACAAGGGGTCAGGCCAGTTTCACGTGAAGGGCTAACCCCAAAGAGAACCTCCTTGAGCTGCAACACTGCCAAGTCCGACTCCCAAAGAAGATTCCATCTTCTATCTTTGGGTTCATTCCCACCTCCTGCAAGTCAGGGAGGGCGCGCACCCCAGGGAGAATGGGGATTGGCGGAGGCAGCCTTGGGAGAATGTGTCATGCGCTGCTTCCTCCTTGGGCCTTTAAAGCAGCCAAGCCCACCCACACTACAGCAACACAAAGGCCTCTTTGTGGTCAGCGTCCAGCACTGACCAGTTCCTCTTTGCTGCCAACCATATTCCCCATTCAGTTTGTCCTGTTCTTGACCCTTGTCTTTTAGTGTTTTTTTTGTTTTTTTTTTTTTTTTTTTTTTTTTTTTTTTTTTTTTTTCCATTTTGGCCTTAATCCTGCCTTTTGGATTGAGTGACTACACATAGTTTCCCTGTTTGACCCTTGATTCTCTCTAGGGACTTTGGGTCACACTCACTGTTCTGACTATTTCCACTCCTGTACGCACACACAGGGTACACTGACCCAACAGCATCTGGCCACTCGAATAGCGCCCACAACAGACGTGAGTGTGTGTGAGTGTGTTCACATGTATGTACATATGCACACACACATGTCAGTGCGTGTGTTGGGGGTGGGGGCAGGAAGAGGTCAAATTTTCTGAATCGGAATCTTAGCTCCACCACTTACTAGATCCATGACCTAGGGCAAGTTACATAGTCCCTCTCTTCCTCAGTTTCCCAATGTGTAATGTGTAAATCCATAAAATGAAATTTTTAAAAAGTACCTACCTTATAAGGTTGCTGCATAGTTAAAAATTCTGTTCACTAAATATTTCCGGTTGCCACCCTAGCCCCCTCGTATTGGGTGACATAGTAGGTTTGTACCTCCTGACCTTGTGAGCAGAAAGGGTCATGTGATTAGTTCTGGCCAATAAGTTGTGAGCAGAAGTGATGTGTGTCACTTAATGGCTGATGTGAGACCCCCTACAACTTTCCTTTCCTCAGCCACTAAGGCCACAGGCCGTTCCAGGTTGACTGTCCGAGTCCCAGAGGGAGGACAATGTGGACCAGAGCCTGTACCAACCCACACTGAACAGGTAGCAAGAGAAAGAGTTGAGCCTTGTCATTGTAAACCATTGAGATTTTGAAATTGTTACCACAGCATAACCCAGCCTGTACTGACTTATGCAGCTGTTGTAAGGACTGAGATAATTGATATGGAAAGCTGTTAGAACAGTGTCCAACACACAGAAAATAATAAACATTTGTTTTTATCATTTGTATGACTGTGACTATTTTTATCATTGCAGTTGACCCTTGAACAATACGGTTTGAACTGCCCAGGTCCATTTACATGCAAATTTTCTTTGTCCTCTGCCACCCCTGAGACAGCAAGACCCCCTCTACCTTCTCCTCCTCAGCCTACTTAATGTGAAGACAATGAGGATGAAGACCTTTATGATGATCCACTTCCACTTAATGAATAATAAATATATTTTCTCTTCCTTATAATTTTCTTAATAGCATTTCCCTTTCTCTAGCTTACTTTACTGTCAGGATAACATGTAACATACAAAACTTGTATTAATCGACTGTTTACATTATCTGTAAAGCTTCCAATAGACAGTAAGCTATTAGTAGTTAAGTTTTTGGGGGAGTCAAAAGTTAGTTTGCTAAAGTGGTAGCAAAACCAGAGATGGTTCCTTTGGCCATGGATTAGAGACAGAAGACGGGCTGTGTTGGATCATCTTTTCATACAGTCTGAATGATTATTGGTCTGCGGGGACCACAGAAGACCTCCAATTAATTATTACTGGAGAACATGAAATCATAAACAAAATTCCTTGTAATAAATTTTTCAAATGCGATTGCATGTTTTATTTACAGTACTGGCCCATTTTGGGCTTTAAATCTATGAACAAAAACAAACATGCTTTTTTATCAAACAGACGGGGAATAAAAGTACTCAATAGCCTTTCTTTCTCTCCTTGCCAAGGAGGACATGCGCTCTGTACTACAGAGGAAGACAGGCCCAGCTCTGTCGGCTAGAAGAATAAATTGACTCATTTTGCTTTGCAGAGGAAGATTTAAGCTATAATGATCCTTCCACATGGGGAACAGGGGGGTAGTGGGAAGAAAGAAGAAAGGGAAAGCAAAGACAAAGGGTCTTGCTGAGGTTCAGATGTTTTACTTCTTAATTCAGCATGGCATCTGAGTAGAAAATAGAAAATATGCAAAGTGCAAACTTCTATAACTGAAGCAGCTATCATCAGGCATGTTTCTATAGCTAAAAATCAGAAACCCACTTGATCTAAGCATTTTGCAGAGAAAGTGAACAAAGTAGGAGATAGAGTCTGGCTCAAGGTCTCATATGCCCTTTGTCTACCAGTAGCCCAGCAAGGTCATTCTGAACCTTGGGGAAGAGGCATCTTATATTAATATAAGCTCACACCAGCACTCACAGCCTCAGATCTGGTGGGCTCAGAAATACTATTGCCAAAATATCTATAAAGATGTATTTTCTGAGGAATAATGGTGATAATCAGAGAATGCAGGCCTACAGGAATAAGGGAATGGCCCCTGAAGCACTCAGCTAGGCACCAGTTTGGGGCAAAACCCTGAGGTTGTTGTTTTCTAGTATGTGGTATAAGCATAAACCAAGCAGCAATGTATTGTGTTATGTCCCTGTGTTATCGTCCTGAGGCTATTGTAAAAAACTGCCATAAATTTGGTGACTTAGAAATTTATTGTCTCAGAGTTCTGGAGGCCAGAAGTCTGAAATTAGTATCACTAGGTCAAAATCAAGGTGTTGACAGGGCCATGCAATCTCCAGAGGCTCCAGGGCAAATGCATTTATTGCCTCTCCTAGCTTTTGGTGGTTGCCAGCACTCCTTGGCTTGTGGCCACATCCTTCCAATATTTGCCCTAATTTTCTCATTGCCTCTTCAGTCTGTATCCCTTCTCCTGATGCCTCTCTAAGGACATTTGTGATTACACTTAGGACCCACCTGGATAATCCAGGGTAATCTCTCCATCTCAAGATCCTTAAGTTCATCACATTTGCAAAGACACTTTTTCCACCTAAGATTTACAGGTTCCAGGAATAAAAGCTTGATAACTCTGAAGGCCAATATTGAGCCTACTACTGTCTGCAATAGTTGCAAAGCAAGAGCCCAGGAATCAAGTGTGAAAGTAAAATCAGCCCTACCTCCTCTCAGTGACCCACGGGCAGAATTTGTGTTTATCATTCCGCAACCTTAGTTTCTGCTGGAAAATAGTTCTGATTCCCAAGGAAGAGCATTTTCACCAGGGCGCACAATAAGTATTCCATTAAATTTGAAGCCGTTACTGCCACCAGGTCATTTTGGGCTCCTCCTGCAGGTGGAACAGCAGGTAAAGAAATGAGTTACTACACTGGAGGGACCTAGGTTGCTGCTATAAAACGGGGAGAGGCAGAAATGCAACTAGAACTCAGAAGATTAACAGGGAATATCTTTTGGTTCCTCCATACACAGTGGAAATGGTGACTCAACAATTGCAAAATTGAAAGCCCTACTAGAACAAGGCTACTAAAGGTTCAGACTCCTCAGAGATGAAAGTCTAAGTCACCAAAACAGGCAAGTAACCCTGAGTGGTTGAAGTGTTCACTTTCCAAGGGTGAAGGAAATCTCCAATGGGTGGGAGAAGAGAAAGATGATAAAAGTAATTTAAAAAACAAGTGGTGACTAGGGTTTATTCAATCAAGCCTCTTGTATTAAGTGGTTTAAGGAGTTTGGAGCTAATAAACACTTTGAAGACTCTTCAGTTGAGAGCGGAGGTAACGGAAGACACAAGTTGACCTAGGCTGTGCCGGGGTGGACTCTGCAGTGGATTCTGTAGGCACCCACTGGGTCCCTGCTTCATGACTGAAGCTCTCATTTCCCCAGATGCTGGGAGAATGTAAAGTGCTGATGGCTTCTGCTGAGACCTTCTTCTGGAATTGTCTTTCAAGAGAGGGAAAACCTAGTGTATGCCCTCTCCCTAGGGCAAGATACATCCATCCATTTGTTGATGTGAGGAGACCAAGGTGGAGGCTCCCTGTCTCAATTTGGAAAGTTTCTGTAGGATCATCTCGGCTCCAGAGATCCTTCTGGAACTGGCTGACACCCTATTAAGAGCGTATGACCATTCAACTTCTGCCTCTGCCCAACTCTGTTTTCCTTGCCCTCTTAGAATTATTCTTCTTCAGAACACTGCCCAATAAACCAATACACCCTCACCTAGAGTCTGTTTCCAGGAACTCACTCTAGGACAGTGCCTCACATCACCTCTTCTAAGCTCACCTCTGACTTCAGCCACAGCTTCAGTGGGTGCTTCCGTGCAAGCTCAGACCCACTCCAAACTGGCCAGGCCACCTCAACCATGTGCTGTGCATCTTTTCACTTTCTGACCCAGGCCCTGGCCAGCCCAGTGAGAAGCCAGTCGGCCTTTATATATACAGAGCCTGGAAGTACAGAGGAACTAATGACCTCAAGTGAGCAAACCTAAAGTAAGGGGGCCTGGGAGCTGGGAGGTAAACATTCCAGCCTCTGTCCTTCGAAGGAGTCATTCTGGGTTGTGGTCTAGACACCACTCAGAACCCTGCAGTGGAATAGAGCCCACTGGGCCCAAACAGGCAATCCCAATAATATACCCTTACATTGACTTTTCTCCCCAACGTCTGCTTACTGGGATTATCTCCTTAGAGCTCCTGAAACTAAGTCCTTATCCCAGGCTCTGCTTGGGGAGAAATCAAACTTCTAAGTATCACCATCAGCTAGGTGGCTGTTCCTATCCCTGATAGTTCTATCTTTCTGAAAGCAGAGATATTTGGGGGTTTCATAAATTCTCACCAATGGGTACATAACGAAAGGAAAATGCAGTATGTCAAAACCTACTATGTGCTGGCACCTATGCCAGGGATATAGCAATGAGTAAGGTAAAAATCCTTTCCCTGAGGAAGCTTGCAATCCAGTATGTGTGGAATGGGGTTGGGACACTCATCAAAAGGTGAAGTGGGAAGAGACCCGGGAAAGAATGGTTCCATCTCACTGGAAAAACCAAGAGTGGCTTCATAGAAGAGGTAGCATTTGAGAAAGGCAGAGGGGGTGAGGAGAGCCTTCCAGGCTGAGGGAATAGGATGAGCAAATGCCCAGGAACAACAAAGGACAGGGCTGGGTAGGATCATTTGGAAAAGCCCGGTTGGGATGAGGTGTCAGGTATGTGAATGAAGATAAAGTTGGAGGTAAGGACAGTGTTGGATGCCAGAAGGACACATCTGGGCATTGTTATTCTGTGAGATGTGGTCTAGTGAAAGTGCTGGCAGTGACAAAGCATTTATGACACACTATTGCCACTTAATGAGAAAGGGAGAGGTATCTTGACATGTGAACCAGCTGGTCTTCCACTGGTTTCGGGAGAGAGTGGGTAGGGCAGCTGCAGGCAACTAATCAAAAGAGCCACCATTTACTGAACACTTAACAATACACCAAATACCAGACACTGATCTTTATATATGCATTATCAACTATAACGCTCACAGCAACCTTATGAGATTGGTACTGATACCATCTCTACTTTATAGGCAAGAAAGCAGAGACAGAAACAGGCTAAGTTACCTACCCCTGGATCATAACAGTAAGTGGTGAAGCTATCAGTGTGACCAATGCAAACTGGTGCTCCTATGTCTGGCATTTAACCATGATGCTGGCTGGGGAGTCAAGGACTAGACAAGAGTGGCAATCAGCAAGAACTGTTGAGCTCAGCCCAGACATGTCACAGTCCTCTGTCCATTGTGGGGGAGGGGGTTAGGAATGAGAATTGGAAGTCAGGCCTGACCCCCAATTACAGGATTAGGGGAGGGCACTAGCACCATTGTGGAATTGCTAGAAAAGTCTTTCTAGCCTTCTCAAGGTTTGAGCTACTAATGGGCTCCATACCCCACACATCTGTTTTGAAGCCTGCAAGCAGGGTAGGAGTTCTCCATTCGGGGCTGGGATTTTGTGTCTTATCTCACAGCTCTTTGCAATCATTGCTGTCACTGGCTTTGAATCTCCAAGTTTCCATCTTTTTAAATACCTGTATCTTTAGGCAGCTCCTTTAAGAGACTAATAATTTATTTATGAAGCATCATCTAAGCATAGATCTAGACACTTCATGGTGCTTACTCATTAATAGTAACAATAGCCAACACAAATACTTACATGCAAACTATTATTTAGTTCTCACAACAACCTTGTGAGATAAGCATAGTATTATTATTATCTCCATATTTCAAACAAGGAAGCTGAGATACAAAGAGGCAAGGTAATGAGTACAAAGTCACTTGACTGTAGAGAGTTGAAGAAATTGATGGAGCCATTTCACTAAGTCTATTTGAAAGCACCATTAATCTGGGAACTCAGCTGGGTGACTGTGAGCTCTCTGATCTCATCTCTGGAACCCTCTCACATCAGGCATTGCTCTTGTCAGCAAGACCATAAAGACACTCTTGTTTACTGAATGCCTCTTATGAGCCAAGACCCTTGTGACATGTCATTTCACTTCACACTTACAATGCCTTATGAAGAAGGTATGGCTATGCCTACCACCATATTATAGATGAAGAACCTGAGGTTCAGACAGAATTGTTAACCCAGGTTCACACTATTGTTCTCAAAGGGCTCATAGTCTAGAAAGGAGGATAAACACATTTTTTAGAATTAATAGATGCAATACAGCATGGCCAGCTAATCATTAATAGTTGTAAAAGCACCCAGGAGGGAACAACAGATTCAGTGTGGCAGTAGTAGGAGGTGGTGGGTGGGTGTAGAGGAAAAGTCTAGAAAGGTGTCACGAGTTTTGGGGAGAGGAGGCATATTCTGGACATGGGAAGAGGGAGGGCATCCCAAGCAGTCCAAGGAGCAACTGTCCAGGGAGCTAGTGGTGTGTATAAGTTGGCATATTCAGGAAGGATGAGTTGTCAGACACAGCACGAGCACTGGTTGCAACAAGGAGACGTGAGAGTGGAGAGTGAAGCCAAGTCAGATCTTAGAGGGCCCAAGCGTGCTGCCCAGGGGTCTGGATGCTATCCTGAAAATGATGAGAAACTTTTCCAGTCCTGGAGGACTATGACAAGACTTACATATGCAAATCCACAGCTTGGAAGTGGGGATGGAAATGGAGAGGAGGGGACAAACAGAAGAAATAGCTAAGGGGTCAAATAAAAAAGTCTCAGGAATTTTGATATCCTAAAGCATCAAAATGGCTTGGGATGGGCATATAATGACTACGAGCAAGGGCTTCACTGATGACTCGCCAGTTGACACACTGGAAGATTGTGTGGAATTAAGGAGGAGCAGCTTGAAGAAAGGGGCATAGAATATCACGAGTCAGCTGAGCTTGAGGAGCCACTGAACTCCAAGGGGACGATGTCCAGGACGTAGGTGGACCTGAGAACAGGAGAGATAGAGTTAATCTTCTCAGTAGATGTTTATGGAGCGTTTACCACGTGGCAGGCACTGTGCTCAATACTAGTGACCCAGAGTAGGATACTTCAGGTTCCACTTGAGGAGATTACAGTCTGTAAGGAGAGTGGAGCAACAAGTGTCCTGTCATGTCACAGGAGCCAAGGCCAGTGCTGGGTCTAGAGGGCAGCATGGAAGAAGTAATGGCTGACTCTACTGTGTGGGGAATGGTCAAATGCAGGAAGGATCTGAGTTTTGAGTCTTGAAGGAATAGAAGGAGTTCACAAGCATTCCAGGTGGAGGGGACAAGCCTATACAGGGCTTGCAAAGAGTCTACATCCTTACACCCAGCAAACAGCCAGTAGGCCTCGGAATCGGGCTGTAGGAGGTGGAAATAGGGGGTTATGAGTTATAATATGGAGGAGATAAGCAGAGGACAGATGGCAGAGAGCCTTGAATGCCATGTTAGTGGTTTGGAATATTCTCTGGGTCATGGAATCCCCTAGAGGTATTTAAGCAGGAAAGTGACATGATTGAATTTGGGATTTGGGAGTTAGAGAGTAGCAGTTAAAATTATAGGAGCTGATGTGATTTCTCAGAAAAATAAGTAAATACCTAAAAATATTGGAGATTGAAGATTTATTCCAGGGGTAGGCAAAGAACTTCATAACATCCTGCCCAGTCTGGCCTTGTACCAAGTTATTATCATTACTAAAAACTAACTTCTATGGAGCACTTATTCTTTGCCAGACACTATTCTAAAGCACTTTTTATGTATTAGCTCATTTAATCCTCATAATAATCCTGTGAGATAAATTAACTAGGAAGTGGAGGGTTCAGCATCTGGAACTGAGATTTGAACCAAGGTCATAGGACTTCAGAGCTGATCTGACTTCATCACTCAACTGTGCAGCACCCACCCACCACCCGCAATAATAATAGATAACATTTGTGGGGGCTTAATATGTATCAGGCACCTTATTGGCACTATCTAATTTGGTCCTTATGACAACCCCATAACATGAGAAAATGAAGACACAGAGGGGTACATGCAAGTTACTTAATTCGCCCAAGTTAGAACAATTAATAAGTGGCCAAGTTTAATCCAAGCATTCTGCCTTAAAAGGCTATGCATGTAATGACTTTGCTCTGCTGACTCTGTAAGTTCTCCATAAATACTAGCTGCATTGATAAATGGGTGGTTGAAAGAGCAATGTTTCTAAGAATGGGCTTCTGCATTCCCGAGATCCAAGCATCGCTAGGACAAGCACCCAGATGGTGATTTTCCACTGAGGCTAAGATCCAGGGTATAGCATGGCAGGCTGTTCCTGTAGCCTGATCCTTGCAGGGCAGGTGGGCATCAAAGGCTATGTGGACTGAGCAGGGCCAGCCTACATCCCTCTCACTGGCCAGGCCCCATCAAAGGCACCTGTGCCAGGCTGTGCTCCACTCCAAGGCTGGGCAGATCAAAGGGCCCTGTGCAGAAGTTGGGTTTCTGGGCAGCTCCAGTTCTGATCATCAATTGTCATTTTGGCAGTGACAGCAGAGTCCAGCATGACAAGACTGCCACAGCCAAGGCTCCTGGGGCAGACATCAGAGCAGCAGCTCCAAAGGCCGGGAAGCTGCCTGAGGCCCCTCTGGGCCTTGACCCCTGGTGGGAAGAGAGGGAAGAACTAGAGAGGCCCCTAAGGAAAATGTTTGGAGCATGATCACTAGAGTAATGCTGCTGCAGGCAAGAAACCTGACCTTGGCATTTATATTCCTGCCACGGAACCTTGAGACCTGACTACCTGATGTAGCTGGGAAGAACTGTTGACATGCCCACACACGTTCACACACACTCACGCACAAACCTAAATATGTACATATACTGGAATTGCTTACCCAGGTGTACACGCATTATAAACATACCTTTACACATGCAGAGTCTCACACAAACACAAACAAAAATATTCATATACATGGTCTCCCTCATACTCATCATACTTGTTTACATACATATATGTGCACACATACACACAGCTCTACACGTACCCAAAGATGCAAATACTTAGCCATACACATATACGCGTCTGCTCATTCATTGGGCATACATTCCTTATAATATATTCTGCAAATTTCCAGGACCTAAATCTGCTATTTCCCTCTAGGATAATGATAACCCTCGTCATAAATAGGGTTTAAGTGCAGGAATAGCCTCTCGCACAGATCCTGGTGCCAGCCATTTTCCAACTCCTCTGCAGAAAAATCTAGAGGAAATGTCCAAAATTGTACCAAACAGGATTTATGTTAGCTCTTGGAAGGGAATTCCTGACAATAGAAGCTATTAAAAATATCAGCATGTTATTAAATAGAATTCTTTTTATTGAGCAATATTTGGTTGCCAGAAATTTGAACCAATTGGAATATCAGTTTTGCCTCAGAAAATAGGTATATGCTCTGAATCAATAGATTTTTAAAAAGTATAATGGTCTAGCTATAAATCTGAGGGATTTATTACAGTTTGGGGAGCTGAAAACACTTTAGTTTAAAAGGCAATTAATATCAGAGTTCAGCTTAGTATAATATTTTACAAGTGAGCATAATTAAAGCAGTTTTGGTGCTTAAGTTTGGGTCTTGTTCTAGCACCTTCTCATTCACCATAAAAATCACATGGCTGAGAAAACTAGTCTGGGGTCCTTTGAAGCCAATCTAGGTATCATCTCCTCTGAGAAGTCCTTCCTGACGCTTCCCCAAGCAGACTGGAGTGGGCAATTGTAGTGGACAGTGTGGTGTGCCACCAAGTCCCCTTTAGGACTAAGCCCTCACTCCCAGGCTGCAGCAAGTAAATGCCCTCTGAGGAGTCACAGGAGAATCTCCAGGATTTGCCCCCAGCAGAAGGAGGCCACCTCCCACATAGTTACACCCCATCCCTGGGGACAGTGTGCCTCAAATAACAACTGGATGATGAGGAGCTGTAGAAGTCTGACCCTATTCCTCCAATGGGATAATGACAAAGGGTTGTCCCAGCTCCTGAGCTGCCCATGGGATCAGCTGAGGCCTCTGTCAGGACTGCATCACAACACAACTTCCCCTTTCTCCAGCTCCCTTCACTCCCTTGACGGGTGCTTGTTCTTAGAGTGTTCCCAGATACACCTCTTGCACCCAAACCTGAAAGCCTCAGAAGCTATCTCCCAGAAAACGTGACCTATAGCAGTATCTTTCCTCCGTACGCCCGCATTTCTGTGTCTTCCTGTCTTTTTATCACAGCCAGTACCCAAAGAGCAGCAAATTTGTTGAAGATACATCCCAAATCTCGTTGTCTCTTCTCACCTCCATGGCTACTGCACTGGTAGGAGCCACCGTTACGTCTCCCTTGGCCTATTTGCAACAGTCTTCAAATTGACCACCACGCTTTGGCCATTGACCTCCACAGTCTATCCTCAACACAGTAGTGAGGGTAATATTGTCAAAACACAATTCACTCACATCATTTATTTGCTCTAAACCTTACAGTGGCTTCCTATCTTATTGAAAAAAATAGTCCAAAGTCCTCACTACACCCGTGGGACCCCCATCCTCCATGGCCTGGCCCTCTCCTCTCTCCACACCTTACTTTCTCCTCTCCTCCTCCCTCATTCGCTCCCGGAACACGCAAAGCCTGCTCCTGCCTCAGGGGCTTTGCACTTGATGTTCCCCCTTCCTGGACTCCTGGGAAGTATTCCTTCACTTCATTTGATTCTCTCGCACATGCGGCTTACCTGAGAGGCCTTCTGTAGCCCGCCACAGTTCCACACCTGCCACACTCTGCTCACTTTCCTTCCTGACATTTCTTCATAGCATTTATTGCCACCTAAGATATGATATACTTTTTATTTTCTGTGTCTCCCCGACATGAAAGCATGGGCTTTGACATGCTTCTTGCTATATCCCCAGTACCAGGCACCTAGTAGGCCCTCAATAAATATTTATTGAGTCAATTCATTGGTTTATGATGCTCTTTTGTGTGTCTGTCTTCTTTATCAGATTGTGAGCAACCTCAGCTCAGTACCAGATCTTGTTTATTTCAGTATGCTGAGTACCAAACCCAGAACCTGGCACATGCTAGACTAGGCATGTGATAATATTTGAGATGAATGAATAAATAAATGCATGGGGCCAATGCTGTGGCCACTAGCAAGCAACATTTGTCCTCTTTGGACTTCAGCGCTTTCCTGTGTTAAATGAAGATAATGCTACCCTACCCCTGCTTACATCAAGAGGTTTTTGTTAAAAGTTAATAGTATACTATACCAACCTCAAAAGCATTTCTAAATAGTCAAGGATGCCATCTCCATGAAAAAATTTCAAATTACAGTCATCCCTCAGTATCTGAGGGGGATCAGTTCCAGAACCCCCACAGATACTGAAATCCATGGGTGCTTTAGCCCCTTTTATGAAATGGCATAGTATTGACTTATAACCCCTATACATCCTCTCATATACTTTAAAGCATCTCCAGATCACTTATAATACTTAATGCAATGTAAATTCTATGTAACCAGTTGTATTATTTCCTTATTTGTATTATTTTTATTGTCATATTGTTATTTTTTGTTGGCTTTTAAAAAAATATTTTTGATCCACGTTTGGTGGACCCTGGGTGCTAATGTTGCATAAACGGTAGGCACTGCCACCCTTCCCCAACTCTCATCCCACCCCTACTCCATGGTTTGATGCCATATGAGCCCTTCCCCATGCAGAACTTAGATGCTACTATGGGGAGAAGGAAGAGAAGGCAAAATCTCTGAACTAAGATTAAATTTCTGCTACCACTGGACTTGGCTTCAAGTTTATAGAAAATAAACTTGATCTTTTGGCATGGGAGATTATATCACACACATAAACCTAACTAGTAGAGTCCTAACTAGTCTCTCTGCCTCTCCTTCCCAGCCCTCCAGTCTACCCAAGGGACCAGACAGAACTCTCCAAAACATGGATGTGATCATGCCTTGATTGGTGAGAAGCCAGGTTTTCAAGTAGGCAGAGCTGTGTTCACGTCCCAGCTCTGCCATATGCCAACTGTGTGACCTCAGATAGGTTACCCAAACTTTATGAGCCTCATTTTTCTCATTCGTTATGAAATGGAATAATCCCAGGGCCACCTCATGGGATGCCATTAGCAGTCGATGAGATGATGGAGCTCCTGGCACAGATTAGAAATCTAGTTAATATTGGCAGGTCCCTAGTGTGTCATGGTGTCTATCACCTGCTTGGCTTTGTGTATGTGCTTTCCTCTCCCTCCACCCAAAAGAAAACCAGAAACCCCCTCCTTCTATCAATTTATTTCTTGAGGCATAAACTGGGTCTATCTTCCTCTGTGGCCCTAGGGTAGCTTTAGGGGTTTCTCGGTGGTGTATGGTAGAGGATCAGGGATCGAGCTCAGCTTAATCATAGCATTCATCACATATTATCAGGTGACCTACCCATGTTCTTCAAAGGCCAGAAGAAATGCTTGATCCCTGGGCCCCTTTATAACCCTGAGCTCCTTTTATCCCAGAGAGGGCCCAAAGGGCAAGAGAAAGCTCTTCTTAAAGTCAGTGGGCAGGGGAGGGGTCGGGGGCAGGGTAAGGACAAGGCGGCCTTGTAGTCTTGCCCATGGCTCCCATGAGAGTCCATATGCTGACCCATGGGCCCAAGGCCAGCTGGATCCCAGCAGGCTGGGACACCAGGTTTCCAGGTCAACTTTCATCTTGGCACACGGTGTTTGTCCGTTTGATCCTTGAGCAGATCAAACAAAGCTCACTAATCAATGGCTTCCCTCTTCGCCTTTCATAGCAGACCGTCAAACACAGCTTGCATCTCTCCCTGCTTCCCTCTCACCCTCCCTGTTTTCCAGCCAGAAGCATTTTCTCTAAGGCCCAGCCTGCGGCCCACCTATAACCCCACCTACATAGTGCAGGTGAGACTGTTTAAGTTCTTCAATTCAAATCAGTGAAGAGAAATTTCAGGACTCACTCACTGATACGTCCTGATTGCTTACCTCTTGCCTAGGTCCTTGGGCAGTGGAGGGGTCAAGGTCTAGGAAGCACATAGTCCTGAAAGAACCAGGAGAAAGATAAACAGGGTCAGTGGAGCCAAGATGAGTCTGTTTCCTACTTTGTGTAGCTGGAATATTATTTTCTGCCCCACCTGCTTCACAAAGCTGACGTGAATCGAGAAAGTCAGTGGTGTCAAAGTTCACTTAGGAAGGATAGAGTTCTAGATGCACAGTGGGTTTGTCTAGTCTTCCAATTCTTAGATATGGCAAAAGAGTCAAGTAAGCCTTCTAGAAGAGCTGGTGTGACCAATCTTCCTGGTTTGCCAAAGACTGAAGGGTTTCCTGGGATGCAGGAATTTCAGTGCTAAAACCAGGAAAATTCCAGACAAATCAGGACAATCTGGTCACTCTTGAGGTAGCACTTGAGAGTGTCTGTTCTGGGCGGAATTGTGTTCCCCCAAAATTCTCGTGTTGAAGCCCCAGTACTTCAGAATGTGATTGCATTTGGAGATAGGGCTTTGAAAGTGGTGATTAAGTAAAAATGAGGCCATCAGGGTAGGCCATAATTCAATCTGACTGATGTCACTATCAGAAAAGAAAATTCAGAGACATAAAGAGACACCAGAGATGAGCACACACAGAGAAAAGACCATGGGAAGACACAGCAAAAAGACAGCCACCTGCAAGCCAAGGACAGAGGGCTCAGCAGAAGCCAACCCTGCTGACACCCTGACCTTGGACTTCTAGAATTGTGAGAAAATAAATTTCTGTTGTTACAGTTACTCAGTCTGTGGTATTTTGTTATGGCAGCCTGAGCAAACAAATACAATGTCCTTGAAGAAAGAGCAATAACAAAAGCTAGTGGTTATAGAGAGTAAATCGACATATATTAACTCACGTAGTCTTCACTTCATAAGAATTCTATATGGGAGCTACTATCACTTATCCCCATTTTACAGAGGAGAAAACTGAGGCACAGAGAGGTCAAGTAACCTACTTCAAAGTGATAGCTAGTAAGGGGAAGAAGCAGTTTTTCACTCTGAATTCTCTAGAAAGCTAAGCCCAAGACTAGGGTTAAAGTGCTGACATTTAGGAGGAGCAAAACTATGGCCTGGAGGGTAAGTCCAGGGGGTGGTAAGGATGAATTTCAAAGGGAAATGAGGCAAGGAAAGATGCAATGTGATGCTGTTGTCCAAACCACAAGGGAGTTTCGGTCTAGGTATAGGTTTTTGTCACACAAAGATCCAATTATTGAGACTAAGAGGATTGCCAAGGAAGAAACGAATTTTTAATACAACAGATATCCTGTTAGGAGAACAGCAGAAGCTGCCTCAAATCTGGCTCTCTAACTAATGAAGATCATGGGCTTTTTAAGGAGGGACCACGTGCCATGGGGCACGTTGAGGGGGATGACGAGTCTTGGCATCAGGAAGTCTGTCCTGAGCCTTCAGAATCTCAGCTCCTTTGTCTTGCAGAAAATGCATCACCATTTCTGGGAAATAACTCAAAGGTCAAGTAGTTAGTTAAGGGAGAGGATTATGAAAAAACATAAAGAGGTCATTGAACTTTGTTCATGGAGCCAGTTACTCCTCCTACTAGCTGGCCAACACGTCACTGTGAACCTACCTGAGACACAACAGGTAAGCTTCAGCACTTGGAATTTCTCTGGATTATTTGCTAGGAAAAACCAACTTCCAGGAGTAGTCCACAAAGGGGGGAATAGATAGGATTGTTAAATTAAGTTTGTCCTAAAGCTGCCTCCATGTATATAAGAAGTCTGGCCTAAAGGTTTCTCCGTACATAGTAAACTGTTTCCTAACTTCATGTGTAAACAGACTAAAACCTACTCTTGTAACAAGTAATGGCCAACTCTTCAAAGCAGGTTCAAATAAGGCAAATGTCCAGCTGTACCCAATCCAGCTGTGTCTGTACCTCATTTCTGGTTTTTCTGTCACTTTCCTTTTTCTGTCCGTAAATGTTATTTGACCATATGGCAGCACTAGAGCAGCTCTGAGCCCATGCTGGTTCTGGGGGCTGGCCGATTTGCAAATCGTTCTTTGCCTCTAAACTCTGTAAAGTTTAACTTGTCCAGAGTTTTTCTTTTAACAGGATATTTACATGTCTGGCTACCTCTCATTCCCTTTTCCTATTCTTACTGGTTAAGGATCACCCCCAAGGAAGCTAATTCCCCTGAACTTCCAGATTGTGTCTCCCAAGGCCACCCCTAACATTTGTGGAACCTAGAGCAAGGGTACAAAGGGAGGCTGCTACAGACTGTGTTCCCCAGAAGTCATACGTTGAAGCCCTAACCCCTAATGTAAAGGTGTTTGGAGGTGGGGCCTTTGGGAGGTGATGAGGTCATGAGGGTGAGCCCTAATGAGGAGATCGGCACCCTTGTGAGAAGAGAATCCCCCTACCACCACCATGTGAGGACACAGCAAGAAAGTGGCCACAGCAAGAAGAAACCGAATTAGCCAGCACCTTCATCTTGGACTCCCCAGCCACCAGACCTGTGAGCAACACATTTCTATTGCTTGTAAATTACTCAGCCTAAGGTAACACATCAAGTAAATAAACTGATGAGTAGAATGTTCCTACTCTTCTGTATTGTCAAATACACTTTTGCAATAACCTGAAGTGCCGTATTACCTGGTGATTACCTGGGGACAGGCACTCTGGGTGCCTAGGAGAAGCACTTCTCAAGACTTTGAACCCAGCCATCCCTCCTGTCTACTAAGGTTGTGCCTTCACTTATTAAAGCAAGGCCTTGATGTCATCTTATGATGATAATAATGCAAGTAATAAATAAACGCTGTGCATTAAGGAAAGAAAGGTGACACACACAAAAGAAAGCATTCTCACATAAGTCATACTCATAGAATATTATACGCTTAAGCTGAGGAATAAGCAAACCGAGGTTCAGAGAGGGGAAATGCTACATTGGAGGTAACAGAGCTCAAGGTTTGACTCCAGAATCCAAGTGTATTTTAATTGTGGCACATTGAGCCTATCCATGGTGGCACTAAATTGGATCTGTTCATTTGGACAGGCATTTACGAAGAGCATTTCTGTGCCAGGCGTCAATTAGCTGCCAGGATAGAGATGTGGACAAGCTCCATCTCTGCTGGAGTTGAACAGGCCAGTGGGGAGATGGGCAGGTGAAAGGAGCAGTGGAGCAGTGCCAGCAACAAAGGCTGCAGGACACTCAGTGGGGACCCAGAGGGTGGTCACCAGAAGACGATGGCACTGGGCCTTCGAGACTGAGTGGGAAGTGT
>RJWJ010002823.1:0-94486 GCA_004363605.1 Indri indri | reverse complement strand
CCCAGCCCTCGGTCCCCCTTCCTCCCCACCCGATCGCCCCCTTACTCTGTCCCCGCCCACTCTGAGCCGGCCCCTCGGTCCGGGCTGCGCCCCACGTGTGGACGGCTGCGTCCTGGCCCCCACTGACAGCCGCCGCCCGCCGGCCCTCCCCGCGCCCCGCCGGGCCTCTAAAACCCCCGCGCCGCGCCCTCCTCCGCCGCATCTTCCCCGGCGTCCAGCCTCCCGCCCTCCCTCTCGCCGGTCGCTCGCCTCGGCCCCGCGCACCTCCGCCCGGCTCCACAGCCGCTCCCCGCGCGTCCCTGCCCCGTGGGGATCCGGGCGAGTCCAGAGGAGACCCTCTTCTTCTTTGGGGGGCGACTTTTGTTTGCTTGCCTGCTTCTTTCTGGTGACTTTTGCAGCGTTCCAAGACCTGTGCCCCGAGCGCACGGGAATCCGCCGAGCCGCTGCGTGCAGGCCCTTTTTCTTTTGAGGTGCACTTTCTTTGTAACTTTACGCCGGGGCTGCTCGGGTTACTTTTGTAATTTCCCGCCCCCGCCCGCTGGCGGTCCTGGAGTCGCTTGGGGCCGTCGCCCGGGGGATGCAACGTGGACCGCGCGGGGCTGCCGGCTGCACCCGTGACGCGCCTCGCCGCCCGCTGCGCTAGAGCCCGCGCCCGGCGTCCCGCGCCACCGGCGGCCAGGGCCCGGCGCTCTGTCCCGGACTCCCGCTAGAGCAGGGAGCCGGAGCCCAGGGGAGTCCCGGGAGCAGACGAAGGGCTTGTTAGACCCTGACTCTTTTCTGGGCCGCGCAGATTTTGTCTTTGATCACTCCCTCTCCGCGGGTCTAGGGCCGCGCGCTCTTGGCGCCGGCGATGGGGAGACGGCGGCGACTGTGTCTCCAGCCCTACTTCGTGTGGCTGGGCTGCGTGGCGCTTTGGGCGCAGGGCACGGCTGGCCAGCCCCAGGCTCCGCCGCCCAAGCCTCCCCGGTCGCAGCCGCCGCCGCAACAGGTCCGGCCCGCAGTGGCGGGCTCCGAAGGCGGGTTCGCGGCGCCTGAGTACCGGGAGGAGGGTGCCGCGGCGGCTAGCCGCGTCCGCAGGCGAGGACAGCAGGACGTGCTCCGAGGGTAGGTGGGCTAGCGGCCCCGCGCCCGGGCCGGCCGGCTTGGGGAAAACCTCGGCTTGGCCGCCTTCCATCCCATCCCCTCCCTGACCCAGGTTCTGGCGGCTAAATCTGCGGCCCCCTCCGCCAGGAGACGCGAAGACCCCCAGGAACGCCTCCCCCTTTTCCTCCCCAACCCGCAGCTCAGCCAGCGGAAAGCCCTCCCTCGGGGGTTGGGCGGAGGGTGGTCAGGGTGGGGGGCGTGTGCGGATCGCAGAGCAGACGCCGCGCCAGCGGTGTGGGGACAGGTTCCCATGTTGGGCAGAAGGTGGGCCTGGGTCCGCTTCGCGCGGGCCGGCGGAGCCGGGCTGCTCCCGCCGTCGCGGGCGCCGTTCCGGAGCCTTTGTTTGAGGAAGTGTGCGGGGTTTACAGCTCACTCTCGAGCGTCCGCCCAGCTCTCCACCTTCCGACGCGCTTTCCTTGACACGTCGGGGCCAAAGAAACCGTTGATCGAGGAGGAGGAATGGATGTGGGAAGAAAGACAAGGGTTTTCGAAACGGAATGTCCTCTTTGTTCTCTGCATCTGGAGACTAGAATAGTAGCAAATTATATGTTTCCATGTCTCTTTTCTCTTTAAAAAGGCAGGCAAGGGAGGACAGATGGAAGGGAATGTGTACACGTTTCCACCCTCGCGCATTCCAGCATCTGGCCCCTTTGCTTCTACACCTCTCCCCCCGCCACTCCCCCTCCAAGCCCCAAGAATTCGAAGTGTAGTTTTGGTTTGTTTGTTGTCTTGCAATCTTCTCGCTCGGGCTTTGCTTACGAAGACCGCTTATGTGTTACTGCACCCTCCTCCCTGCGTGTGTGTGACCGCGCTTGTCCATCGCAGGCCCAACGTGTGCGGCTCCAGATTCCACTCCTACTGCTGCCCGGGATGGAAGACGCTCCCTGGAGGAAACCAGTGCATTGTCCGTGAGTGCTTGGCTGGGATGGCAGCTTGGGGCAGCAGGCTGGGCCCTGTCTCACGGCCAACCTCTTGCCCTCAGCCGTTTGGACACATATTTGCATTTAAAATCAAGTGGCCACATTGCAGTGATAATCGAGACACAGCCCCATCAGAATGGTGGAGAAGAAGCAGCCAGCCGGCATGCCTCAGTTTAGTCCTCACTTCCACACTCTGTTGAAGGGCAGTGGTGATAAAGGTTTCAAAGAGACTTGGAAGTTTTATCTTTCGTTGTCTATTAATACAAACTGAACAGGGGGGTAAAGCAATTCCCTAGATAACTCAAACCGACTTTTCCCTAAAAAAAGTCTAGATAAGACCACAATGTTACTACGTAAAGAATCTGGCTTTTGACTCTGCTTGAGATTTAAGCCTTAGGAAGATCAAGCTTTCTTAGTTTATACCAAACCACTTTATTATCTCTGGTTTCATCTCAGCAGCCAGTAACCTAGATATGAAAGAAGTGCTCTCATGGGTTTAGAGTTGACTGAAGTTAACAAAATTTTTAAAGGAGAGGACTCTTCCAGATGGCTTGATTTTTTTTTTTTCTTTTTTAGAAGACATTTAAATTTAGGGGTTCCAGACCCCAAATTTCATAGTGTACAGATTTCCAAAGTCTGAATCTTAGAACTTGAAAAGCTCTGCATATTTGACCTTGAAAGTTTTAGTTATTTTATTCAGTTTCTGAAGTGTATACCCATCTCTCCAAGCTCTATCTGGAGAGCACATTAGTTGTCACCCTCACAGTCATGGACTCTGGAATGTCTTCTTCAACATGCCTGTGAATTCGTGACTTGAAGTGTGACTGGCCTTCCGCTGGGTGCCTGTAGAGCACAGCCAGGTTTGTCCTGTTGGGAGGAGAGCCAGGTATCATAGACAGCACATTCATTTAGAGCCAGTCTTGACTTTAGGTTGACCTCCATGTTCTCCAGGGAAAAAAATAATTATGCAACTGAGAACAGAGAAAAAGGGCAAGACACACTGGCCAAGGGATAATAAGGATGTAGTGGTATCTCTGACTCTATAGTTATTGGCTTTGTGGGTTTGAGAAAGACCCTTAATGTTATTGCTGGGCAGTTTTTAAAAAGGAATGAAATCTCAAGTGTCGCAAAGACTAGTTTCTTCTTCCTAATTTTTTCTACCTAAAATCCCACGATCTCCAGTGATGAAGCAAAAATAAGAAACAACTGTGTTCTTTAAAGTGATTCATAAATATTTTAAATAAACCATCTGATTATAAGGCTTTGCTTTTATTTTTTGGAAAGAGGAGAGAGTATTGCATTGTTTTCTTTCCAACATAGAAGTCGTATGTGTGGCATTAATGGAGGGTGCATTCACTCTTTCAGGCCAGTAGGGCATTACCCATTATTGTGGCTGCTTTAAACTTACATGGTTTTCTAGAATCCTGAAACAGCTAACGTCACTCACCACACACCTGCCATACTAGCTGGGAGTGACTTAGGCGCTGCGGAAAGTCTGACTCACTAAATGTAATGAATGTGACTGCCATTATTGAGTTGGAGAGCTGCCGAGGAGAAGGGATCGGTTTATGGTATGTGTTGAAAATCTGTAAAGTCAGATTTTATTGGATCAGTGTGGAATGGGAATTCCAGAGAGCAGAGCCTTCCATAATATTTGCAATCGAAGTATATGTATGGCCCACTGAGTGTTAGCTTTAAATACTTTTCGTCTTTGAGTAACATTGCGCCCTTTACTTGTTTAGAAGGTCAGCTTTGAAAATCTCAGGATAACAATGACTTCAGTAGCCTGCATTTCTACTACTTGAAATACTCGGGTGCTTATGAGATACATTGAAATTACATGTATCAGAAATCTATAAACTTTGAAATGATCCTTATATCTCTGAGAAACATTTACAACACTTGTGTCGACAGGTATCTATAAAAATACTGATTATTAGCACATTAAAAAATTCCAATACCTGAGAATATAAAATAGGGTACAAAATAGAGGGAGAATGTAATGCCTTTGTTTTCTATTGCATGAATCTCAACTAACTTTAACAGACTGCATTCAATCTTGTTCAATTATTTTGATATTTAAAATGATGACATATGGAGGTAATAAGCAAACTAAAACCATTGTAAGCACAAAACCAAGAATTTTAATTCCAGGCTTTCCTGATAATGAATTAAGAAACTTATTAATGTATTTCTTGAATTTATCTATCCATTTATCAGAAGAAAAGCTCTGAGGCAATTTACAAAGAAGTAAAACACAAAAAAAGAGGACCAAAGATTAATTTTTTCATACATTTATACCTCAGCATTCTATGTAGAAAGATATAAAAATGGTCAACTTTTAGAATTTTAATCTGTTTGGCTTTGACCAGGTTTCATGAGGAAAAGATATTAAAAGGAAAATGTATTTCTCAAAGTGCTGGAAGCCTAATGCGTTTTGATTTGAGTCTGTATGTTTTGTTGTTATTGTTAGTTGTAGCCTGAAAAGATCACTGAAATACTCCCAAAGTTCCAAATATTTGTTTCCAAAAGGATGGAATTAACTTTCTTACTTCGCATTTTTAAAAATTTTCTTAGAGCATGAAACAATGAAAAAGTTTGCTCATTAATTTATTTATTGTGAAATGATGCTATGAACAGCATTTTGACCAGTGGAATAATGGTGGGATAGGGTGGGCTTGGATTTATAGCATTTGAGATCTGAAGAGACATGAGAACATTCCATTACAGTCCCTTTATATTATGCTACCAATGAGAAAACTGAACACAGAGAAGCTGTGTGGTTTTCCAGAACACTCAGCAGATCAGTGGCCAAGTGAGAACGCAACCTCAGACCTCTTGGGTACCCTGTACCCTTTATGTGGCCATGAGACTTCTCCCAGCATCGCTGAAGTCCCGGTACCTAGGTCTTCTCTCCCTTTCCCTTTGGTATTTCTGGGTTTATTGTCTTAGTTAATGATTGTGGGAGGGACAGATATTCAGCTGAGGTATGCTATAGTCCGAGGTGGGTGTGGGTTGAAAGGGCCTACATACTTGTTTCTCACTGGCTCAGAGTTACACAGTGTACAGCTGTAGCCATGACTGGTAACTGTGTGGCAATGCCCAATCCCAGCCCATCAAACATTCACTGGGTTTAGGATCTGGGTGGGGGCACTTTGTGTCCTACCTAAGCCTAATCTAAATACCTACCTGCTGGAGTGGAGGGGGCTTTGAAGTAAAATAATATTTTAATGAGAATTCATCACTGAAAAGTTATTGGTGATCAAAAACTCTAGTACATTTTAGGAAGTAATAACCACTTCCATGTAGGGAACCACATTCTTGCCTAAAATGAGTTACACCCTGATATATGACACTATGTTCATTTGTAAGGAGTACTAATGGGGATGCTGGTCATAATATATGGATGTCAAAAGGAAATTTGGAGAAGGAAAACAATTATCAAGTTAGTTGGCTTCTGTAGAAAATGTTCTTTACATTATTGGGACTCGTGGATCTTTTTGAAACTTGTGGGACTCCTCCTTAGCAAGGGATACATGTGCACATTGGCATGAATGTTAATAGCTAGATTCCAGGTATTCGTGGACTCTCTTCTTGTCTTTATACATCCAGTCATGGAACAGTAAAGCACACAGCCTTTGTGCTCAAAGAGAGAATTCAATTGTGGGAATAGAGATAAATCTCTCAGCTCCTAAATAACTGACTCTAAATATGGGAGAAACTTCCTGTTTGAAGGCCCTTGGCTACAGGTTGGAAGTGTCTGTGGTATGTGCTGCGTCAGAGAGCCAAGCATTCTTTGCTGTAATGACCCTCATACCTTTGTGTTCATTGGAGGTCACAGCTGTGGGAAGCTTTGACTCTGCCCCCATCAAAATGTCTGAGCAGCAGGAATAGACTAGGTTGTGGAGATAATATGGGAGAAGAAAGGCTGCAGGAAGGAGAGAGGGAATTATTGAGGGGAGCACAAAGATTGATGATGGGGCAGGTCAGATACCAGCCAGGAAGGAATGTGCGTGGAACCCCTGCAGGTTGGCCAAGTCATTAGGGCCTGGGGTCTTTGCCCGAGTCAGTTTCTCATTCTCTGTCTCCTGTGAGGGTCCTCTGCATAGTGGGCTGTGTTTTCTTTAGGTTTCTTCAACTCTCCCAGCTCCGTAAGATCAAGACTGTCTTCTCTCGGTGAATTCTGCATTTAAAATCTCAGTCTTGAATGGAAGAGACAACCTGTATTGGTAGGAGCATTAAAGAATTAGGGTTATGGAATTTGAACTAGGTTCATTTGTTTGCACATTTTCATAAGGATACTTACAAGACTTATTCTCATGTCCGCAATGGGTAATTTTGTTGTGTATCTGATGTTAGAGATTTTATTTTATTTTTATTTTTTATTTTTTTTTAAGACAGAGTCTTGTTCTGTTGCCCAGGCTAGAGTGCAGTGGCATCATCATAGCTCACTGCAACCTCAAACTCCCGGGCTCAGGTGATTCTCCTGCCTCAGCCTCCAAGTAGCCTAGACTAGAGGTGCACGACATCATGTCCGGCTAATTTTTCCATTTTTGGTAGAGAAGGAGGTCTTACTTTGGTGTTCAAGCTGGTCTCAAACTACTGGCCTCAAGTGATTCTCCCGCATCAGCCTCCCAAATTTCTAGGATTACAGGCGTGAGCCACTGCGCCCTGCCTGAAGTTAGTCATTTTTACATCATATATTTTATATCTTGGTTTTATTGTTTTAAATATGGCTTTCTTATTTTGTAAACTATGGCTTATTATATAATTATTCATTTGCTTTCCTATTGTGCTTTCTACAGCAATTTGTAGAAATAGTTGTGGAGATGGATTTTGCTCCCGTCCTAACATGTGTACGTGTTCCAGCGGCCAAATATCACCAACCTGTGGATCAAAATCAAGTATGTTTCTTATATGCGGTCTTGTTTGCTTCATTTTCCTTAAGGTTTTGAGTAACTGCTAAATGTCCTTTTCAAAGAGGATATAAATCTATGATTATTTTCTTTACAAACTAGGTCTGTATTAATCTTTGGAGTAAAAATCTTTGGTGGCTTAGTTGTTGCCTCAAATGGGTAATGGTTTTCAGTAACAAAAAAATGCTTTAATTCTGGTCCAGGAGCTGTATGTCTATGCATTAGAAGAGCCAGGATTTAGTAGAGAAGTAATTCTTTTTGAATAATAGCTATAACTTAACTGGGTTATTACTATGTTCCACGTGCTATTTTAAGTGTTTGACCATATTACTTTAGTTAGTTCTCATATTGATGTTATGAGATACTGTTACGACCCCATTTTACAGAGTAAGAAAGTGAGGCACACGTAAGTAAATTGCCCAAGGAAACACAGACTTGAATTCAGTGTTCTGATACCTAAGTCTGGAGTCTCAAGCGCTAGGCTATACTTACTGCCTTTGCCTAACCACACAGCCCATGTCCTGTTTTGTGGGTTATCTGAGGGAGAAGGAGAATTGGGAAGACATCAGATGTTTATTGAGTACAAACCAGATACTTTACACATATTAGCCTATTTTGCATTAGACATATTAACTCCCAACAACTCTGTAAGGTAAATGTAACAGTGGACTAAGATTCTGTTATTCATGACCCGGTTAGAAATTGTTGGGTTTTTAAGACTCAAGATTAATCTTTCAGGCCACTGTTTAAGATATCATTATAATAAGGCAGAAGCAGATATTGTTTAATTGCTCAATAATTAAATAATTGCTTTAAATCTGCCTCAGACTTATGTGATTATTATATTTTAACATTTCTTTCTGCAGAATTTCCCTATTTTCCTAAACAAACGTGATAGAGTCTCTCTGACTTACGAGTAAGATTCAAGATTCATACAACAAATGTCATTATCTTCTTTCGAAACTCCTGATGAAAACTCTAGTTTTACTTTCTTTGACTATAATCTGCCATTTTCTGAGCTTTTCGTTGTTGCTCTTTGCAGTTCAGCAGTGCAGTGTGAGATGCATGAATGGCGGGACCTGTGCCGAGGACCACTGCCAGTGCCAGAAGGGATATATTGGAACTTACTGTGGACAACGTAAGGAACATCAGTATAGACTTTATTTATTGGAAATAGTTATTCTAGTGGATATTATTATTAAGTCACAATTTAAGATTTTGTAAAGCCTTTGATCCTCTGAACAAACAATTTTATGTAATAAGCCACACCTTACAACTGAATTTCTAATTTTTATCCTGTAAGGATTTTTTCTAATTCTTTTAGAACTTTTATTTTAGAGTATCGATGTTGTCAAATACCACTAAAACTTTATTAAATTTGACACATACCACAGGTTTTCTTTTATTTACTTGTTTTCTTTTATTTAGCTCCATGAAACATATATATTTTCCTGAAAAAAATGGTGAAGTTTTCTGTGATCTATTTCTTTCTCTCCCTCCTTTTCCTATTCTCCTCCTCCAATAAATATGATTTTTTAGGATTTCTCAAAATTAACCCCAGGAGAGCCAATCTCATAAATTATTCTTTGCTCAAATACATTTAATACCAAAATACAAGGCTGTGAAGTGATTTTTTTTACATCAGATGTCGTTGTGTGAGGCGAGCCATAATCCAGCAAAGCTCCTCTCTTCACCGGAGCGTGTCCTGTGTGAATCGAGAAATAACCTTTGAGCAAGGATGTAAGGATTACAGTTCCTGAATTGTGACACATCACTGGGGCATACTTTTGGGTACTGTTACCTAAATTGTAGGACTTCTATGGGAATTCATATGTTTTCAAGTATTGATGAACAGAAAGACATGATGCTAAAGAAAGCTGAATCCCAAATAGTAAGAAAGTCCTTTTCACTTCATTGGCATCTCATCAGATGCCCAGTCTGGGTTCCATGCTAATCTTCAAGGCTTCCCTAAGAATCGCTTGTCTCCTTTTTTAATATAGAAAAACCAAGTCTTAGGTATATAAGAATATCTAGCTTGTTGTTAATTAACATTATTTTATTTTTGTTGCAGTTTTAAAATTTTCTTAAATGTGCTAAAATATACATAACAAAATTTACTATTTTTACCATTTTCTCTCTCTTTTTTTCATTTCAGAATATTAAGAGAGGGTATAAATGTTCTGATTACATTGATTGCTTTTGTACTGCTTGAGTCAAAGTTATAAGTGTGCCCATCACCCAGATAGTGTACATTGTACCCGTTAGATATGACTTTACCCATCCCCTCCTCCCACCTCCCACCTGCATGATTTCCGTTGAATTTTACTTCTATCTGTGCACATGAGTGCTGATTGGTTAGTTCCTATTTAATAGTGAGTACATGTGGTGTTTGTTTTTCTGTTCTTACAATAAGAGGATGGTCTCCAGTTCCATCTGGATTGTTGCAAAAGGTATTAATTCAATTATGGCTGAGTAGTATTCCATGGTGTATGTATACCACATTTTATTAATCCATTCATGAATTGATGGGCACTTGGGTTGTTTCCACATCTTTGCAATTGTGAATTGTGCTATAGTAAATATTATACTGCAAGTGTCTTTTTGACAAAATGACTTTTTTTCCTTTGGGTAAATACCCAGTAGTGGGATTGCTGGATCAAATGGTGGGTCTACTTTGCATTCTTTGAGGAATCTCCATACTATTTTCCATTGAGGTTGCACTAGTTTGTAGTCCCACTAACAGTGTGTAAGTGTTCCTTTCTGTCCACATCCATGCCAGCATGTATCGTTTTGGGATTTTTTGATAAAAGCCATTCTCACTGGGGTTAGGTGATATCTCATTGTGGTTTTAATTTGCATTTCTCTGATGATTAGTGATGTTGAGCATTTTTTCATACATTTATATAGGCCATTAGTCTGCCTTCTTTTGAAAAGCTTCTGTTCATGTCTTTTGCCCACTTTTTTACGGGATTGTTTGATTTTTTTTTCTTGCTGATTTGCTTGAGTTCTTTGTAGATCTGGTTATTAGCCCTTTTTCGGGTGTATAGCATGCAAATATTTTCTCCTATTCTGTAGGTTGTGTATTTGCTCTGTTGATTGTTTCCTGGGCTGTGCAGAAGCTTTTTAATTTAATCAAGTTCCATTTATTTATTTTTATTGTTGCTGTGATTGCCCTTGCAATCTTCTTCATAAATTCTTTGCCTAGGCTGATATCCAGAAGAGTTTTTCCAAAATTTTCTGATAGAATTCCTATGGTTTCATGTCTCAGGTTTAAGTCCTTTACCTATGTTGAATTAATTTTTGTGAGAGGTGAGAGGTGCAGATCCTGTTTCAATCTTCTACATGGGGCTATCCAATTTTCCCAGCATCATTTATTGAATAGGGATTCTTTTCCCTAATTTATATTGCTGTTTACTTTGGCAAAGATCAGTTGGTAATATGTGGATGGTTTTATATCTGGGTTCTCTGTTCTAGAGACTTTGGTCTCTGTCTCTACTTTTGTGCCAGTACCATGTTGTTTTGGTTACGATAGCCTTATAGTGTAGTTTAAAGTCTGGTAAAGTGATGCCTACAGATTTGTTCCTTTTGCTCAAGGTTGCTTTGGCAATTTGGACTCTTTTCTGGTTCCATTTTTAACCATTTTTAAGTGTAAAATTCAGAGATATTAAGTACATTTACACTGTTGTGCAACCATTACCACCATCCAGCTCCAGAACTTGTTTTATCTTGTAAAAATGAAACTCTGTACTCATTAAATAATAAACCCCCATTTCCCTCTCCTCCCTGCCCCTGGCAGCCACCATTGTACTTTCTGTCTCTATGGATTTGACTACTCTGGGTACTTCCTATAAGTGTAATCATGCGGTATTTCTTCCTGTTCGACTGACTTATTTTACTTGGTATAATGCCAAGGTTCATCCATGTTGTGGCATGTGTTAGAATTCCCATCATTTTAAAGGCTGAATAATATTTCATTCATGTATATATACTACATTTTGTTTATCTATTCATCTGTCGATGGACATTGGACTTGATTCTACCTTTTGGCTATTGTGAATAACGCTGCTGTGAACATACATTTACAAATATGTTTGGGTCCCTGCTTTTAGTTCTTTTTGGTATATACTCAGAAGTGTAATGCTGGATCATAGGACAATTCTATTTTTAATTTTTTAAGGAGCTGTCATACTGTTTTCCATAAAAGCTATACCATTTTACATTCTCACCAGTAATGCACAAGAGTTCCAATTTATCTACATTCTTGCCAATACATCTTATTTTTTTGTTTGTTTTTGTGGTAACCATCCTAATGAGTGTGAAGTGGCATCGCATTGTGGTTGCTGCAGTTATTTTTAAGGTTGCCTTTTAGTTGGAGTGGTTATAGCTTTCTATTTATAAGTGCTATAAAGTTTTCTTTTAAAAAATTTTATGTAAAACAGGTGAATCAATTTAAAAAAAATATTCTCCTAAAGTCAGGAGTAGACTTTTTCCATAAAAATTATTGCTGAAACACTTTATAGACACCGAAACTTGAATTTCATACAATTTTCACTTGTCACAGAATATCTTTTGATTTTTCAACCTCTTAAAAATGTCAAAACCCCTCTTAGTTCATGGGCAGTACAGAAACAGGCAGTGGGCATAGTTTGCACACCTGTTGTGGGGGTGGTTCTCAGGTATGTCAAAAGCTGTTAAGGTAATCTGAGCTTGACCGAGTTTGGGAAGTGGAGGATCAAGGCATTTAGGAGAATACAGTACATTAAGGCCAATTTTCCAGCAAGAGCAGGAGGGGCCGATGTAATAGCTTCTCTAGGCTAGGGGGTGGCCAGAGGAGAGCAGGAAAGAGCTGGACAAGAGTGGAACAGATAATTGCAGCAAAGTTTCTTGATTCATGGATGATTCTTTTTCTAGATTTTCTTTGTATGTTTGGATATTTCCCAAATTTTATACAATAGACTCCAATTTATAATGAGCAAAGATGCAGAAGTCTATTGTGAACACAGTATTTGTAAGAAGGCAGATTTATAGTTTTTTTACACCTTAGAAAAGTGTTAGGAGATCTGATTGTAATTCTGTTTTAGAGAGTTCGGTAGCCAATGAAGAGACACAGTTAACCTTTTTGAAACTCAACCTTTGGTTCTGCAGGGGGAGAAGTGATAATTACTTTAGAATCACTGGGGGGAAGAGCCTTGCCTCCACTGATCTTTCAGCATATTTCCCCAACTCTGTCCTGAAATTAGCTATTTTCAGCCTGCATTCAGCTGCTGTACCTGTCTTGGGTATACGTGTGTATGTGTATGTTTTCTTGAAGGTTGTGCAGAACAACCTCCGGTAGGTATGTCTCTTCCTGCTCTTCACACAGGAATGGGAAAGTAGGGGATGGAAAGTAATTTCATCTTCTAGAGGAAGCACTTTGATGTTCTTCTGCCCCGGTACTGAGGCTACCACGCTTACCAGTTAGGGGAAAGCCAAAGATACCGGGTCAGAAAACCAGCATATCCCTGAAAATTTGTTCTCTACGGTTGTCTTATGGGATGAAGTCCTCTTCATTTAATGTTTATCTCAGGGGTAGTAGAACCTACGGTATAAGCAAAATAGACAACTAACAAAATTCATTAGTCAGCAGATTATAAGGTGAAGGTGGGATAACTAGTCAATAGCAGCACAAGAAATGGCTTGAGGAAGACACTCTCTAAGTTGTCTTATATGGAAAGAGTGTTACAGTACTGACGGCAAAGAAGCAGATATGGCTATTTTCGACTTATGAGTCCAGAACAGTCCTGGAAATATGACGTTTGCCTAAATGGGGATTATAAAAACATTTAAACTGCTTAGCTGCTTTCCCGGAAATGTAGATAGCACCCTTTAGAAAGCATTCTCCCATTTTGTTTAGCAGTGTTAATTGAGTAACTACTATGTGCCCCACACCGTGCAAGAGGCTGAGAGTACATCATTGAACAGGTGAGATGATGTCCCAGCCACACAGAGCTTATAGTCTGGTAGAAAAGACAGTTAATAAGTAAAAAGGTAAATATCTAACACAAATTTAGGTAATGAGAAGTTTTAGGAGAAGAATAAAATAAGGCAAGGGGAGACAGGCCGAGTCAGGATCAGCAGTTCTCTGCTATTCTCCATCAGGGATCTCTGAGCAGGTGACATCTGAACACAGATCTGAATCTGTGCTTTTAGGTCTATGGGAAAGTATTACTGGCAGAGGGAAAAGCAAATTTAAAAGATCTATGGTGGGAACAGGCTCCATGATTTTGGAAACAATGAGGAGACGCATGTTCTTGGAGTAAAGTGGGGAAAAAGGATAATGATGGTGTATGGCTTTATAGGCCTAGGAACAAAATTTGGACTGTACCATAAAAATTACAGGTAGTCACTGGAGCATTTTGAACAGTAGTGTGGTGTGATATGATTGATACTTTGAAAAAAAAAATCATTGTGGCTTCTGTGTTAAGACTGGGTTGTAAGAGAGAAAACAGAAGGGCCAGCTCATACCTCACTGGTACTGGTGAACGACGTCGCAGCTGTGGTCATGGAGGGTGTGACAAGAGGGTGGATGACGCTTGTATTTTGGAGGTAGAATCTATGGAAGGCAGTGTGTGCGATACACCAGGTGTGGTGGGAGAATAAAATAGAAAAAGCAAAGATCCCAAGTGCCAATGAGAGAGTTTTGGTGGAGCTCTTGGCTGAATGGTGTTTTCATTTTCTGGTGTGGGAAAGACTGAACAGGGAGTGGGCTGGGCAGGGAGTCGGGGACTGAGGACAAGAGTTCTGTTCTGGGGCTATTAGCTTGAGATGTCTGTTAGACTTCCACGTGGAAACATCTATGAACTCCGATATAGGGAGAGTGGACAGAGAGAGAGATATAAATTTGTATAAATTACATTTTTGTGTAGATAATATTTAAATCATAATCCTGGATAAAGATCGGTAGGAAATTGTTGTAGACAGAGAGGAGAAGAGATTGAAGCCAGAGCCCTGATACAGCCCAAGTTTTTGAGAGGAAGAGAAGTCAGCAAGAAAGAGTGGAAAAGAATGGACGACAGGATCGAAGGAAGAGTGGAGTGTGGTGTCTGGAAGACAAAGGATGAAGACAGCACCAATAGTGAAGATTTCTGTAGCCCTGTGTCAGAGCAATAGGCTTTTGTTACTTTCCTCTTTTTCACATTTTTTCCTGGTTTAGTAGGCTGTTTTCATCTAATACCTTTGCGTAGAAGTAAGGATCCCAGTTTCCAATCTGACTTATGCCCGAGTGTCTGTACCTCTGCTGACCAGAGGTCAGCAGATGTGCACCTGTCATATTACCTAGCACAGATTAGGTGTTCAGTAAATATCTGTTGAATAAAAATGTGCTTTAAATATCTGAGCTTCTTTAGTGCCTTATCACAGGCTGACCAGTGTCAAATGTTGCTTCCCCTCCTGCCCAGGCTGTGGTGGGCAGCGGAGAAGCAGCTCATGTGTCCATGCATGGTGTGTCTTTTTCTCCCCTGCCTTTTGCTTCACTTCCAAACTAGGTGGAAGCATTTTTTTACATCCTGGGTGGTCAACATTCCTTCCACGGTGGAAATTTAGGCATTTTCAAGTTTCTTTCCAACTCCAGTTGAAATAGAAATTAGTTTCCATTCTGTTTTGTTACCAAAAAAGTTATTTTATAAAATACCTTTCATCATAATTCATTTGAAAGAAGGAAATTCACCTCTTTTATTTTTGCTTCTACTTCTATCTGTATTTCCTGCTTCTTTTCTTTTTAGTGTAAGCTTTGAGTGCCACTGCACAAGTCCTGTGTTTTGCACAATGTTCTGTAGTGAAAAAGAGGAAGGGAGGCAAGAATGTAGGCTAGCTGCAGTGTGCCGCCACTGTGCACTTTGTCTTATACATCATTCTGTTTAATCCTGGAACTTCCGTGGGGTGGGAACACGTCACTGTCTTTTGCAGGCCGGGAGGCTGAGAATCAGAGGTGATGTGGTTGGGAGGGAACAGCATCTCTCATTATCCATTTGCTGTACCATTCTGCCTTGCAAAGTAGTGGAAAAAGTGCAGTCAGATTTCGACATGGTGCAGGATTTTGTTGAGTTCCTGCAGCATAGGGAATGCTACAGCGGGTGATGGGGATTCAGAGGCAACTGGTCCTTGTCCTGGGAGACCCCACGCCCACACGACAGATAGGAATATAAGCAAATGACTGTATCGGTCGGTCTCAGTCTTTTTGTTCATGGAATCCCTTTACATTTTTTAAAGTTATCGAGGGACTCAAAGATCTTTCATTTGTATAGATTCTATTGATGTTTACAATATGAGATATTAAAACCGAGATTTTTTAAGATATTTATTTATTCATTTAAAGATAGCAACAAACTCCTGTTACATGTTAACATAAATATTTTTATGAAAAATAACCATATTTTCCAAACCTCTAAAAATCGAGTGAGAAGGGAGGCATTGTTTGTCTGACCTAGACAGGTTAGATTAGGTTTAACCTGGTAGTGGACCAGCCCTTTCCCAGAGGAGCCCAGGTTTATTCAGCCCTGTTTTCCTACCTGGGATTTGGAAACTCTGTTTTGGAAAACTCGGAGAAAAGCCCTTCTCTCCCATAGCCAAGGATGGATCCTGAGAGTCACAGCGGCGGACTGCTTTTCCCCATTCATGCCTTTTTAAACTAGTGCAGTGATGAGAGAACATATCTGGGAAACTGACTTTCATTTAAATTTCCTACACCTTGACACCATTTAGAGAAAATTTCTCACATTTTTATTACTCACATTAGACTAGAGTTGCCCTTTTGCAGTATAGCTTTTTAACAATTGAAATCTGCAAATCCTGACAATTGTTTCTGCAGAATTACATACTGCTTAGAATGAGTTCTCTGAAGGGTTTTGTTTTCTTCTATCTTCCTGTTCACTCGCATCTTTCTTGTTACCCTCATGTCTTTATTCCCTTTCCTTTATGCTGTATATTTACTCATCTAATTTACTGCCCACCCCTCATTCCAAGGCCATGAGTTGGAACTGAGCTGGGGACAGGCGAAGAAGCAGGAAGGTGCAGCCTGCAGGGGACGTGCCGGTGCTGAGGCACACAGAACCCTGCCTCCGCCTGAAGCATAAATGTCAGGCTAATTGTAAGGCCACTGTGCTGTGATGCTTCAGGATGAAGCTATCTTTTGTTTCCAAGTCTTGCTACCGTCGGCAGAACAGACATCACTCCATGCGTTCCGGACGATGGTCGGTAAACGAGTTCAATATGCCTGGGAAGGAAGTGGCAGCATTGTTGCATTTTTAGATATCAGTATGCTTATTGAGCTTCCCAATTTTGATATGTGCCACACTCAAGTGCGCATAAATGTGTTTTTCCCCCTCACTTTCCTCTAATTTGAAATAATCAGTGTCCTTCAGCTCTGTTTTGGGGAAACAAGTTTTAAAATATAATCCTCTTCATTGGTGAGGACAGAGTATTTCACCAGGGTGGGTGGGTTGGGAGAGAAGCTCTCAGCATCTTCTCTTAGAGAAGACACGGTTCTTCAATTCAGCTGTCCTCGTGATGGATGGTGGGGCATTTACATTGCAAGGATTCCAGCAAGCACTCTTGGAGGCCTGAGTTACAGTGCGGGGCAGCGCAGCGGGGAGTAGCTCAGGTTCGGCTCGGCTTGCTGGCTCTCCCGGGGCCCACCAAACCCCAAATCCTGGTCTCCCAGGTCACAAATATAAAGGAACGAAGAGAATGTGTGCTGTGTGTTTGTCATTATTTTGAAACAGTTTAGACTGTGGGTTAATTTTATATGAAAGAACTTACTGTGTTGACACAGTTTTTTCCCTCTTTTCTTTTATGACCTTCGCATAGTCTGTAAACATTGGTTACTTCTCTTGGCATTTTACAGCTCAAGTTGATGGTATTTTCCTCCCATTTGTCGCTTTTTTTTCTGTCTTCCTTTTCTTCTCTTTCTTACTTTTCCCCTTCATTGCCATATCCTCTTTAGTTTTCCGTATTCCGTACCACATTTTCCCCTCCTGCCCCCTGTCCCTGCTACCTAAAGTCAGCCTCCTTTTTCCTTCATTTGCCCATATTTATTCACTTCCTTACCTATAAAAAGATAGATTATAGGGTTGGTAGAAATAAAATAAAGGATTGAACAGTTACATTCCGACTATATGAGCATGAAAGCCAGCCAAACCTTGTGATTCGGATTTAAAACGAAAGCAAAAACGTTTTACCAAATGCTTTCTCAACAATTACTGAATTGTGTAGGCTTTTGTCTCAATGTACACTTAAGTATATTAACTTAAATTTATGATGTGAAGTGTAACTTGTGTCTTAGAGATGTAATTTAATGGAAGATCTTTATCGGAAGCATCACTGCACTACTATACTATACTTGGAGATTGCCTGTATAATGAGCTTCTTGCTGTTTTTGTGTGCAGCTGTCTGTGAAAATGGGTGTCAGAATGGTGGACGCTGTATTGGACCCAACCGCTGTGCTTGTGTTTATGGATTTACTGGTCCACAGTGTGAAAGAGGTAAGAAGAGAAAAGAGAAATGAAAGCCTCACTTTAAAGAAGCCTATTTTATTGTAAAAATGTATAATTTTTTATTTAATGAAAATTATTCTAATGAAGTCATATTTTTACACTTTTTTGATTTTGCCTGTAACTTGAATGGTAAGATTTTGAGACACAGCAGCAGAAGCATCTCAGTTTTTCCCACCAGAGTGATCTCAGTTTGGGAGGCCAACTCTGGAGCTACGGCTCTAGGGTAATATTGAATGAGAGACTGATGGCTAATTCGAATAATGTGCTTAATTCAGATTGGAAGTCACTATTGGGGGTACTGCTTTGTGTCAGGAGGTCCTTGGCTTCAAAACCCACAAAATATCACATACATTTTTCTAAGCAATAAGGAAATATATCATATTAAATAACAAAAGGTGTCCAGAGCTAGTGGGCTTCAGGTAGGGTGTGATTAAGGCTTTCCTCGGTTGTGCTGTTTTTCTTGGCTCTGCTCTCCTTTGTGTTTCAGTTTTTGCCCTACCTTGGAGCTCTTTGTGGTTGCAAATGGCTGCCCGCAGTCCCTGAGGCGGCATGCTTCCTGTTCACCTCTAGACAGAGAAAATGTCTCCTCTAACCCTGGGTCAGTAATGGCCTCCAGATATTTTATATGCCGGCTAGCTTGAGCTTGAGTGTTTTAAATAATTCATGGCAAGCGGGGTTAGTATGTCTGATGTAGACTTTTCAGGGCTTATCCTTGCAGCAGGAGATGATTTAAACTTCCCCAACGTCACATGGCAGCGATAGTTGGGTGTCTGAACCTAGTAGAGCTTTCATCGGGCCAGAGAAAAGGAGGGGGATGGTGCTGGGTGGCATCCAGAATCGTCCCCTTTATCCATGTAAATGGTCAGTCAAGCCAGTGTGAAACCAGGTTACCATGATGTGAGTAGCAGTTAAGCTCATGACCTACAGACTGCTTAAAATCTCTGGTGTTGATGCACTAGGAGACCTAATAATAATATCCTGATGGCAAATGATGGCTATGGTATGTCAAAGAAATTAAGCTTTATAAGATGTGATAAATAACTATTTAGCACTGAACCGTAAGAGTAAAAATCAGCTTAAATTCAAAGTAATATTATGTAATCATTCATTGTTATGTACATCCTCAATTTATTTTCCCAGGGCTTGCTATAGCTCTAAAGTTTTATAGCACTTTCTTTATTGCGAAACTAAAGTATATGAAGTTATGTCCATGAAATATTACAGATGAGTAGGGGTGATGGTTTATATATGTATAGAGGCTTTGAATTGTGAAGAAACCTTATATTGTAAAAATTATACTGATTACTCTGACAAAAATTTTATCTTGGTATTCAGGTTAAGTCTTGAGAAGAAACTGAGAAATTAGAATTATATGGTGCAGTTTGAAAAGTAAGATGTAACACTTTTTTAACATACATGTGTATGTATATACACATCGAGATATACATATCATTCCTCACGCAACGGAGATTTCTTGGAACCGAAGTGTATTTCATAGATGACAGAGTTTACAGTTACACTTAGGATGAATGTAAATGGCTTTTCCAGATGCCTTTTTTGGGGGAAGAAAAATTAATTATGAAATACTAGCATAAGAAGATAAGTTGTTCAGAATGGAAAAACACATTTCCTAGATGATGTTAAGTTTATTTAAACACCACAGAATGGAGAATAGTTAAATTTAAAATTTCAAACTTAATCATAATAGGTAGAGATGATCTTCGTTTTTCTGAAAGTCATGCAAACTGTGCAGCTCCTCCATCCTGAAGCAGATTACAAGTTCAATTCCTAATTGGCAAAGCGACTGGCTGGGTAGTTTCAGCTCAGAGGCCTCCAGGCATTACATCATTTTCAACGGTTATTCATTCATTAGATTTGTCAGTCCTTGCTAAATTTATGGGAATCCAGTAAACACTTACATAGATTTTATACATGTACAGTAGCATGTTTTCAGAAGAAATTACAAAATTAATTGGTTAATGAATTAGCCTTAGGGATATTTTTTAAAATGTTGGTTTGTTTCTTAAAAGTCTTATTAATTGCTATGCTTCAGAGGAAAGTTCTAAAGCTTCATTTCTTCTAAAGAAAGATTTGGCAATTTCCATTCTTAGATAGCAACCATAAACTTTAACATTTTTAAGAGATAGTTTCAATAGAATTTTTTAAATGTATAATAGCTAATTCTACTAAAAATGGAGTTCATAATTTTTCTCAAGAAACATTATGTCTACAAAGATACAAAAGAAACAACTCATTTATTTTGAAGTTAGTGAATTAAGTTTGTGTGCCCTGTTAACATTTAATGTTTGTAATTTTTAAAAAATTGCTCAGTTTAAAAATATGTTCTTTGTTATCTGAAAAAAAGACTTTTGTAAAATTAGGGATATTTCTCCTCCCTAATGTAGAACACACATAATTTTCCTTTAAATTGGACTCTTGGGACCAGTTGTATGATAAAATATGGCTGCTTTTCCAGCTATCTCGGCTTCTGGCAGACTGGTTTCCAGACACAGAGATTGAGTGGTAACTAATGACTGGCACGATTGTGGTATTTAACTTGAGTCTGGGTGCTGGGTAAGCTGAATCTCTTTGGAATTCTCTTCTCACTCTTGTTGATATCTGCAATGATCTTTTATACTTAGCATCAAAAAAAAAAAAGTTCTCGTGGCCACGTGTTGATTGTAAAATGCAGACAGCTCAGCTGTGTCCAAGGCACATACATGAAGGTACTCAATTTATGTTTCTTTTTCCATACAGATGACATTTGAAAAAAGATAAATATTAAACTTAATGTGTATCTGAGAATAAATAGAAATGGAGTCAGCATTATATATCAAGACATGGTGGAATTTTTTTTCACTAACACTTAAAATGTACCTTATTTTTAATCAACAGAAACTTGGAGGGGGCAGGCAGGCAAGAAATGAATTTACTTAAGGGATTTCTGGACAAAATAAATGATTACTTGATCACAAATATGGCCTACCCAGAGTCCCTCTTTCAACTTCTTTGACTGAAGTGATTGTTGAAACCTTTCATAATTGAATTTTCCTTGAAGCTTATATGAGGACTATCTTTTGAAATATGTCCTAGACCCTTTTAAGTTATACATGTTACTACTGCAAATTGGTTTTTATCAGGTGTGTAAATTCTGTAAAATTTCAAATACCCTAGTGCTTAGTTACATTTCCTTTATAAGGTGCATCTTTCAGTACATTTTAAAGGAAAAAAAGAGGACTAGACAATTAATTTTTAATCTGTTGACATTTTCAAGAAAAATTCCTTTTGTTAGTTTTCATTTGCAATGACGAAAAATTCTGAAATCAAGTTGCAAATATTAGAGTTTCTAAAATATAAACTTTCAAGCCTTTATGTCAAATGAAAATGGATTGATTTTACTTTAGGAAAATTTTCATAAAATCATCCAGTTGTAGAACCTAATGCATAAATTCAATGTCTAAAAGCATACCTGGGAGAAATCACTCAGTCTCTGCTTGGGTACCTCTCGTCAGGGACACGCACTCACTGCAGCATGAAACATTGTTTTTATCATCAAAGCCCTGCTTGCTATAACTCTACATTAGTGTGCCACTGCCCAGGCTGGACATTTAACAGATTTATAGCACATTCCTTATTGTCTGGTTCAGTGGGAACATGATGACGAAAACTTGTCTAAAATGAATCAACCACAATCCACCACTCAGGTTTGCATGATGGCAACCTGAAGTCTAATTGTAAACTCTTGAGTTAGTCTACAAATTTTTGTCCACTCGCCTGCATTTCAGGAGGTACAGTAACTATGATAGCCATTAAACCTGCTTAGACCTTATCCAGGTTCTCCAAGACCAGATGCGGAGATGGACAAATTGGGATTTTCCCGAATTCTGGGAATTATGAAAACTAAACTTTGTTTGTAAATAACTGATACACTTGTTAATCCCATGGCCTTGGAATTTATTACAAAGTATGTAGGGTGGGTTTGTACATCCTCTGAACATTCATGTAACATAGCAAATTAATAGTATAACCAGGAATACAGGGGAGTGTGGTCAAGGGAACAAGCTGGTATTACACAGAATTCTTTACACAGTGGATTTGATACTTGCAAGAAATATGCAAGCAATATTTTTTAGGAAAAAACCTTCCATTTTAATTTTCTTTTTTAAAAGTGATACATGTTCATTATATAATAATTTAGAAAATAAACCAAGAGAAGAAAATGCAATTATTCATAATTCCTCTACTCAGGATTAATAACTATTAATATTTTGGAGAATATACTTTTGAGTTGTTTCTTTACTGCACATAGAGTGTTTACAAAGAATGGGATCTTTCCATTCTTACTGAAATCTACTGTTCTGTAATATGAAATGCACTTATATCTTGCTTTTCCTTTTGTGCTATTAAAAATATTACGTTATAGATTGTAATGGTTGCACTGCATGTCATAATAACACCAAAGAAGAAGCAAGATTTAAGTGCAAGAAATAAGTGCTTTGGGGATTTTATTTCTTTTTACCTTTTTAACCACAAATTAGACTATACAGGAGAGGAACCAAATTAATTTTTGAAAAAATATTTAATATTTATTCATCCAGTATTTGTTGAGTGCTTATAAATATTAGGCTAAGTACTTAGAACTTGAGTTATAAAGAAAAACAATGTATTCTCCCTGTTAATGACAAGCAAATTGTCTATTTAAAGACCAGACTAGTCATCTACTTTAAACATGAAGATGCAATATGGCACAGTAAATGCCATAATAGGAGTAGGAACAAAAAGTAGGACAGCTCTGAAATGCTCCTAATTAAGGGCGAATTAGAAAAGTCTTCGTGTCAGTTAAATGAATATAGAATAAAAAACATAGTTCATTACAGTTGGAAACACGGTGTCAGACTAATTTCTATAATGATATTATAAGATACAGCGTGATTGAGTCTGGTGCTAATAATATTATTTAAACTCTATGATTACCAATTACCATAGTCGGTAAGCTGATATTTATTTTGTAGAAATAAGATGTCTCTTTTTTATTGTACTCTGAAGATTTAGTAGAAAGAAAATTACAAAGAACAGAGAGAATGTTACCAACTGCAGATGTCAGGCTCACATGCGCCCATGAATGCACACACACACACACACACACACACACACACACACATTTCTGCACTTGTGAGGCTGTTAAGAAGAACATTTTATAACCTTGCACTCTCTAAGCTAAACTTAGCCTTAAATGGGCATCAGAGAAATACCAAAAGATCTGTGGGAACTTAACTTTTTGGCACTAGCTCAGATGACATCCTTATCTTGAATGCCATTAAGAACAGAGGGAAAGAAAATCAGAGAAGAGAAAGCAGACAGTGGGAAGTGGAGGAGAAAGAAGAGAAGACAATGTTAGGAAAGAGAGATGTGATGCTAGACAAGGAGCAAAGATGCTTAGCTGTATAAAGGACGGACTTAAATCTGGGAGAAAATCAATTCATTGACTGACGTCTCTGGGAGAGGCTAGGCTTTGACTTTTCAATCCTTGGTTTAAGCCTCCGCTGTGTAGATCTGTGGAATAAGACTGAATGTTTTGGCAGCCCATGATATTTTATCCTCTTTTAACTAAAGCAATGCATATTTCATTTATCCCAGCTCTAAGCACCTTTCTTTCTTTCTTTGCTTTTGGTTTATCTGCCTAGAAGCAGGGAAACCTACAATATTAAATAAAAACATTAGAATATTTTATATTTGTATAATTCCATAAATATTTTTCTGTTTTCCTGTTGCAACATCAGGTTAAAAGACATTGGAGGTTAACTAGTATGGAAACTGGGCAAAGCTACCACATACATGCACTCAAATTAAATGTAATGAAATGTTATTATACAGGAGTAGTCAAAAGTAATTGAATAAAATGTGTGTGTAGATTGGGGGAGTTACGTAATATACACCATGTATCTCAAAAATCACAAACATTACAAATTCCTAAATAAAACTTGTCTGCAGGGGTTTCAGATAAAGAATTGTGGATCTGTAATCCCTTTATAGAGTTGTTGAGAAGAGTAAAAGCAATAATATATTAAGCACCTGGCACTTACTAAGCAGCAGGCCTGACACATGATAGGCATCCACTAAGTGTTATTTGTTGTATTTTAGGAACACAGGGTGTAGTCAAAATCAAAGCTTAATATTAAGACCTGCATGACCTTGGAAATGTGATTGCCCTCTGTGATACATGTTTCTACATCTATAAGTGTATTTATTACATCAACTGTCAATTATTTTTTTGAGAATTCAATGGTATGATATAATGCCTGGCACCCAAAAAAGGATGATCATTGATGCCAATATCTTTTTTAAAAGGACACCCTGGTTCTCAAAAAGATGTGGTGGCTGGCTATTTGAAATGGAATATTCAAAAATAGACTCTCAAATGGGAGGGAAAAAAAGGATTTTGTGAACTATTTAAGTCACACAAGTAAAGTTTAATGCTGTTTTTATTGAGACTGGAAGGACTTAGAATAAATAGAATATTTTAAGAGAAGCTCAGATTCCTGAGATGAGAATTAAATGATATATAAAGTTCCTAGCCAGTGTCTGGCACAGACTAAGTACTTAATAAATTATAAGCTATGATCATTTAAAAAAGCCAAGATATGATATACTATGTTAGATAAAATTGTCTGTGGTAAGGGAGAGATTGTTTCAGGATTACTGGGACATAAATTGTGAACGATGTAAGTTTCATTACTTTAACTTTTGTGGGTGTTTTGGTAATAGTATAGATCAAACTGGAAAATATCGTGTATCATGTTCATTACCTTGCTTGTTATGCATTTGAATTTTTAGAACCTGCTTGTCTTCTTTTGACAGGTTTTTACTGTAAATGCTACCAGTGTTGCTATTAGTAGTTACTCATTATTTAACTGGCCTCTTGAAAGTGTCTTCGACTGCCCTTCCCTATGCACAAAGTATTGTTTATTTAACCCAAGGTTCTTGGAATCAATAGACTTGCATATTGCTGAATCTAATAGAAGAAGTAGGTCAGAGGGGTTTTTGAGCAGTACAGAGATCAGTTCTTCTGTGAATCTTCCTTGACCACCCTACCCTCCACCCCTGCTTTATTCATCTGGCAAAAATTAGGCATACTCTCCTTTTATCTTACCTGCCATATATTCCATTCCTCTGGAATAGCTTTCTTGGCATCGTGTTGTGACTGCTTATTTACTTGGCTGTGAACCTCTTAAGAGCAGAGATTTTTATCTTGAATTGCCTTTGTGTTCCCTGTACTCCACACGGTGCAGCACAATGGAAGCTACACCACACACATGACACATAAGCACAAGGACTCCAAACAGAAGGAGGATGATAAAAAGTACAGAGATAATGAAGGTCCTTGAGTGTTCACAGAGGCTTATTCATTTAGTGTGGCTGTAATACGTAGTTAGTGAAAGGGAAGAGGATGATGGGGCTGGAAAAGTAGACTTGGACCTTAATATGCAAAGTCTGGAATGCCAGAGTCTAGAGGCTGCCTCTATTCAGTAGGCGGTGGGGAGAGGAGCTAGGAATGTATAGTTTCCCTCGAAAGCCATTCTCTACAAAGCTTGATCTGGAGTGGCAAACAAGATGGAATGAGGCATGGAGGGACTGAAGGCAGAAACCACTTAGGGGAACTCATTGCCTGTCAGCTAGGTCATAGCAGTAGATGTATTAAGTTTGTATAATGTTTTCACTGAGATTATGATTTAATGTGTGAATAAATTAGATTATTAATATAAATATGAAATGGAAAATTACATAATATTGGGGAAAATAATATTTATTGAACATTTACTGTGAGAAATACTTTAGAGGAACTGATACTTACAACAACCCGAAGATTTTTTTTTTAAACATTGCATTACGAATAAGAAAACGGACGCACAAAGAGCTAAAGCAATTGTCTGAAGATCACTCAGCTAATAAAGTAGAATTTGAACACAAGTAGCATGACCTCAGAACCCATGCACTTAACTACAACTTCGTTTTAAGTGACACAATATTGCAGAAGTAATATATTTCCACTTTTTAGAACTTTATTGTGTTAATTGCTCAGCATGAGTAATGATGACAGTGTACATGATGCCGTTGAATGAAAGGGATGGGTTGCTATTTTTGGATTTTTATCTGGTGTAGGAAAATCTTTTTGGCTTACAAATTTCAGGTTACACATCTGAATTTATATACCCAGAGTTTCTTTATGTATGTAATCTTCTAAAATATATATTCAAAATTCATAATGTTGAAAACAAAATTGAAACTTCTCTTTCCAGCCAAGATGGACTAACAGGAACTAAATTAGCCCCCCTGCCTGAAACAAAGTAGAAGGCAGAACAGAATATATGAAACAATGGTTTTCAAGATATTGGATACCCAGCAACAAAAAATAGTGATCCCTGAAAAAATGAAACGAACAATGTGACCCGTTTGATTTCCCTCACTTGCCACTTGAGAAGGTTTTTCCAGGTTGTGCTACGGGAAGAGAGAACCCAGGCACAGCTGGGCTGCCTCCCTAAGTACAAGAGATGGAGACATCAAGATGGCTGGAGTTCTCGGGGCAGAATAATGGAGAAGAGACAGAAGCATATGGAGAACTCTGGAGATCTACAGAGGATCTCTCTCAGGTTTTCAGCAGAGCACTGATCAGCACATGGATGTGAGGAATCTGCCTGAGACCGGAGCGTCTTGTAATTTGTGGGGTGTTGGTCAGAGTACTCTGAAAGGTGTTGCTTCAATAGTGGGGAATAATTAGCCATTGACTAAATGTTGCTCTGAACCTGGAGAATAAATCTTAATAGCAACATATAAAAGGATCAAACACCCAAGAACAGAGTTCAAGAATACAAAAATGCCAAGTGCCCAATAAGGTAAAACTCTCAATATATGGTAGCTAATCAAATATTGCCAATCAAAATTTCCTATAAAGAAGCAGGAGAGCATGGTAAAAATGAAAAAAAAAAAAAAAGCAAAAAACAATTAAAATCCATCCAGAACTGATACAGATGTTAAAATTAACAGACTAGGAGATTAAAATAGTTGTTATAAGGGTATTCCTCATGTCCATAAAGCTAGAGGAAATATTCAAAATGTTAAATAGAGATGTGGAATCCAAACTGAGCTCTATAGATGAAAACTACAATGTCTGAGGTGAAAGATTCTCTGGATGGGATTAATGGATAATTAGACATTGTAGATGAAAAGATTAGTGAGCCTGAAGACATACCAACAGAAATCATTCAAAATGAAGCACAAAGCAAAGAAAGGCTAAAAAATATGGGTGAATATGAATAAGATTTGTGACACTTTCTGGCAAACTAAATACATGTAATTGGAGTTAACAAAATAGTAGATGGTAGAAAATATGTATTTGAAGAAATAATCGTCAGAAATTTTCCAAATTTGATAAAGACTATAAACTGACGGAACCAAAAAGATCAATGAATCCTCAAGCAAAAGGACATGAAAATTCTATTAAGGGACATCATAATCAACTTGTTCAAAACCAGGGATACAGAGAAAGTCTTAAAAATTAAAAAAACATTCAGAGAAAAGAGACACGTATTTTTTCAAGACAAGGTAAGAGACACATTTTGTAGAGGAAAAAAGATAAAAATGAAAAATAAAAATTTCTTAAACAGTATAAGTGAAAAAATAGTGGAACAGCATATTTAGAACACTATAATTAAAAAAGAAAATTCTCTGCTAGACTTCATATCCAGGAAAGTGTCTTTAAAAAACAAAGACAAAATAAAGCCTTTCTCCAACATTTAAAAGATGAAAGAATTCATTTACTAGTGACCTGCATAGTAAGAAATGGTAAAGGAACTTCTTCAGGCAGAAGAAAAATATTACCAGATAAGAATCTCTACAAGGGAATGAAGAGATCTAAAAATATAACTATGTGGGTAAATATGTAAGGATTTTTTCTTACTATTTAAGTCTCTTTAAGAAACAATTGGCTATTTAAACAAAAAATAATTACAATGTTCTGTGGAGTTTATAGCAGGTGAGGTGGAAAAATATAACAGTAGCTTCAAGGCTGGCTGATGCTTATGCTGTATGTCAGGAAGTGTAATATTACTTAAAGATAGACTTTGGTAAGTTAAATATGTAACTGAAGTAACTACTAAAAAAATAGAGTAATAGCTAATAAGCCAACAAAATGTAATAAAATGGAATAATAGAAAAAGAAAAGGAAGCAGCAAAAGAAGATAGAACAAATGATACATGGACAATCAGAAAACAAATAGAAAGTGGTGGATTTAAACCTAGCCATATCAACAATCACATTAAATTTAATTGGTCTTAACTCACCAATCAAAAACAAAGATTGTTAGATAGGATAAAAATCCAATTATATCATCCCTGTAAGAAATCTATTTTATTTGTTTATTTTTCTTTTAAGGCCGCCATTGAGTTGGAAGGAAATCTATTTTAAGTTAAAGACAATAATAGATTAAAAGTAAAAGGATGGCGGCCCTGTGAGGTCGGCGGCGCTGGCAAATCCCACCCGGGATGTAGAGCCCGCGGTGCCTGAGGGCGCGTCTGACGCGGAGTTGGGTAGGGGGGAGAGTAGGGGGCGGTAGTCGGGGGTGGTGGGAGAAGGAGGAGGCGGCGAATCACTTACAAATGGCGCCGACAATTCCAGGAGGGTGAGCGAGTGCTGTGCTTTCATGGGCCTCTTCTTTATGAAGCAAAGTGTGTAAAGGTTGCCATAAAGGACAAACAAGTGAAATACTTTATACATTACAGTGGTTGGAATAAAAATTGGGATGAGTGGGTTCCAGAGAGCATAGTACTCAAATACGTGGACACCAATCTGCAGAAACAGCGAGAACTTCAAAAAGCCCGTCAGGAGCAGTATGCAGAGGGGAAGATGAGAGGGGCTGCCCCAGGAAAAAAGACATCTGGTCTGCAACAGAAAAATGTTGAAGTGAAAACAAAAAAGAACAAACAGAAAGCACCTGGAAATGGAGATGGTGGCAGGGCCAGTGAGACACCTCAGCCTCCTGAGAAGAAAAGGGCCCGGGTAGATCCTACTGTTGAAAATGAAGAAACATTCATGAACAGAGTTGAAGTTAAAGTAAAGATTCCTGAGGAGCTAAAACCTTGGCTTGTTGATGACTGGGACTTAATTACCAGGCAAAAACAGCTCTTTTATCTACCTGCCAAGAAGAATGTGAATTCCATTCTAGAGGATTATGCAAATTATAAGAAATCTCCTGGAAACGCAGGTAATAAGGAGTATGCTGTTAGTGAAGTTGTGGCAGGGATAAAAGAATACTTCAACATAATGTTGGGCACCCAGCTGCTCTACAAATTTGAGAGACCACAGTACGCTGAAATTCTCGCGGATCACCCCGATGCACCCATGTCCTAAGTGTATGGAGCGCCACATCTACTGAGACTATTTGTACGAATTGGAGCGATGTTGGCCTATACACCTTTGGATGAGAAAAGCCTTGCTTTATTACTGAATTATCTCCATGATTTCCTAAAGTACTTGGCAAAGAATTCTTCGACTTTGTTCAGTGCCAGCGACTATGAAGTGGCTTCTCCGGAGTACCATCGGAAAGCCGTGTGAGAGACGCTCACGCACGTGTTTGGATCTCTGTAAACACGTTTTTGTTCTTAGTCTTTCTCTTGTACAAACGATGTACTTTGAAGATGTTAGCGTATAACAGAAGTGATGTTTGTTTTCTGTTTGATTTTAAACAGAGAAAATAAAAGGGGTTATAGCTCCTTTTTTCTTTTCTCACTTTTTTTTCATTTCAAAGTTGCTACCAGTGTATTCAATGATGGACAACAGAGAGACATGCTGTAGAGTGTTTATTGCCTAGTTGACAAAGCTGCTTCTGAATGCTGGTGGTTCTATTCCTTTGACACTGCGCACTTTTATAATACATGTTAATGCTATATGACAAAATGCTCTGATTCCTAGTGCCAAAGGTTCAATTCAGTGTATGTAACTGAATGCACTCATCCATTTGTTCTCCTTTTTTTTTTTTTATGATGCTTAAAGTAAAGAGCCCATCCTTTGCAAGTCATCCATGTAGTTCCTTAGGCATTTTATCTTTGCTCAAATTGTTGAAGAATGGTGGCTTGTTTCATGGTTTTTGTATTTGTGTCTAATGCACGTTTTAACATGATAGACACAATGCATTGTGTGGCTAGTTTTCCGGAAAAGTTGATCTTTTAGAAATTGTTTTTCAGATCTTCAATAAATTTTTTCTTTAAATTTCAAAAAAATAAAAATAAAAAAATAAAAGTAAAAGGATGTAAAAAGAAATACCTGGCTAATACTAATCAAAATAAATTTCAATAATTGATAAAAGTAGATAAATCAATAAACATATAGAAAACTTTAACATCACTATCAGTTTATTTGACCTATTTGATGTTTATAGAATACTTCACTATACAACAGCAGACAATACACATTCTTTTTAACTGTACATGGAACATTTAGCAAGAAAGATCATATTTTTAGCCAAGAACTGAGTTTCAATAAAGTTTTTAAAGATTCAAGGTATACAAAGTGTATTCTAAGTCCATGGTGAAATGAAATCAGACATTAGTAACAGAAAGATCTCTGAAAAATACTCAAACATACAGTAACTGTATAATTCACTTACAATACCCATGGATCAAAGAAGAAATCAAAAGGGAAATTAGAAAGCATTTTGAACTGAATGGAAATGAAAACAATATATCGAAATTTGTGGAATGCCACTAAATGAGTATTTAGAGGAAAATTTATAACTCTAAAGGACTGTGCTAAAAGAAAGAAGTTATCAAATGAATGACCTCAGCTTCTCCATTAAGAAATTTACAAAGAAGACTAAATTAAACCAAAAGTAGGAGGAGAAAAGAAACAAAGTACAGAGTGAAAATAAATGAAGCAGAAAACAGAAAAGGCCAAGAAAATCATTGAAACCAAAAGTTGATTCTTCTCAATGATTAAGTCTCTAGCCACACTGGGTAGAAAAATGCAGGCACAAATTATCAGTATCAGGAATGTGATAGGTGATATCACCACAGATTTTACTAAGTGGATAATGAGGCAATATCATGAACAACTCTAAGCCAATAAAGATGAGGCAGACAATTTCTTAAAAGACATAAATTACCAAAGTTCAGTCAAGAATACAGTTGCCCCTCCATATCCATGAGGTCTGCATCCACAGATTGAACTGCGGATTGAAAATATTTTTTAAAAAACAAAAAGTAACAATGCAAGAATAAAAAATAACACAAACTGGAAAACAATATAACAACTATTTATACAGCATTTACATTGCGTTAGGTATTATAAGGACTCTAGAGATGATTTAAAGCATATGGGAAATATGTGTATGTTATATCCAAATACTACACCATTTTATATCAAGGACTTGACCATCTGGAAATTTTGGTATCCATGAGGGTCCTGGAACCAATCCCCTGTGGATACTGAGGGATCACTCTAAGTAACGTGAATAACCCTATATCAATTAAAGAAGTTGACTGTGTAGATTAAAACCGTCTTATAAGGAAAAGTCCTGGCCCAAAAGACTTTACTGGTCAATTCTACCAAACATTTAAGAAGACTATAATACCAATTCTGTGCAAATTTTTCTAGAAATTGAATAGGAGTTAAAACTTCCCAGTTTGTTCTTTGAGTCCAAATTACCTTGATATCAACACCAGAAAAATACATTTCAAGAAAAGAAAATAACATATAAATGTTTATCATGATGCAAAATTTCTCAACAAAATTTTAGCAAAATATATCAGTAATACAGTAAAACATTGATGATATATAGCCCATTAAGGTTTATCCTAGGATATCAAAAAATCAGCATAGTTTGCCATATTAACAAACTTTTTAAAAATCAGAATGATACATCTAAATGTATGCAGACAAAGCATTTGACAAAATTCAGATTTCAGATCCATTCCTGAAACAATCAATATAGTAAAGAATAGAAAAGAATTTCCTCAATGATAAAAGAGCATTTCCAAAAAATTTATAACTAACATCACATGTGACGGAAAATTTGAACACTTTTCATTTCTTCTATTGAACATAGCGCTCTTTGGGTCTAGCAAGGGCAATAAGGCAATAAAAAAAAATAAAAGTCATACATATTGGAAAGAAAGACGTAAAATTGTTTTATTTGCAGATGACATTTTCTGTGTAGAAAATCTGATGGACTTTACAAAAACGCTGCTAGAGTGCATAAGTAAGGTTAGCAGGTTACAGGATACAGGATCAACGTCAATTGTATTTCTATATGTAACAGTAATCAATTGAAAATTTAAATTAAAAACAATACCATTTATAGCACCATAAATATAATGTAGTATTTGTGCATAATTCTGAAAAAGATGTACAAGCCCCGTATACTGAAAACTACAAACATTGCAGAGCAAAATTAATGAAGACCTAATAAATGGAGAAATATACTGTGTTTATTAGTTGGAAGATTGTGGGATGTCTCTCCAAACTGATCAATAGATTCAGCATAATCCTGATCAAAATCACAGTAGAGTTCTTACCAGCAATGTACGAAGTCCAGTAGAGTGACATTTCATTGTGATTTTCACCATGATTATTCACCAGGGAAACGAACTAAAATTACAGTGTCACTCCACTGGACTTCATACATTGCTGGCAAGAATGTAAATGGTACAGTGACTTTTGAAAACAATTCATCAGTTTCTTTAAAAGTTAAATGTATGCATATTATATGATTTAGCCATTTCTCTCCTAGTTATTTGCCCCAGCTGAATGAAAGCATATATCCACACAAAGACTTGTACTCAAAGGCTCATAGCAGCGTCATTTGTAATAGCCCCAAACTGGTAACAACCCAAATGTCCATCAGTGGGTGACTGAATAAACAAATAGTATATTCATATCATGGACTACTACTTCTTGTTCATACAAATAATCAATTATAGCCATACTATAGATGAAAGCCAAAATACTTAATGCTGAGCAAAAGAAGCCAGTCAGCAAAGGTACATACATTATGATTTCATTTTCATATAATTCTAGATAATTAAAACTAATATGTTATGACAAGCAGCCTTCAGTGATTGCCTAGGGATGGAGAGGTATGGTTAGGCAGGATGGAAAAATTACAAAGGAACGAGAGGAAACTTTTAGGGGTGATGGAGATGTTCATTATTTAGGTTGTAGTGGTAATGGATTTCTACAAATGTAAAAACATATTGTATAGTTTAAATATGTGTGGTTGATTGTATGTTAATTACATCTCAGTAAAGCTGTTTAAAAATTGAACAATGAAAGAAAGTCATTGTTCCTCTATTTTTTTGTATAACTTCGTTTAGGTTTGGGGATTAATGCCTCTGGCCACAAATGTTTTTTATCTGCTTATAGAAAAAGACTGTATTTTATTAAAATTTGAATTTTATATCTTCTATAGAACTAGTTGATGTTGCACACTAATATGCAATGTGAATAAATCCCAGTACTTAACTCCTTGAATAAATTAGTGTGTGGTGGGTGAAGTAGAAAAGTCTTAGGGGAATGGAAACTATATATCTCTCAAAAATATTAATATTATAATAAATATAACCAGTTCTTCCATAGAATACAATAATCCTTTTCCCCTTCTTGATCCCCTGCTGGAGTTGAACCTGTATTCAGTTGTGGCTAGGGAAACACAGGGTGGGACACTTCCTGAATCATTGTGCCCACTCTTTTTGGAACTTTTATTTTGGGACTTTGAGAAAGTAATTTCACTACTTACTGTCTGCATATTCAGTATGAGTTTCTCAAGTGGCGGATGGCCAGGAAGCCAGGGAATATAACTAGAAAAGTAGTAGGAGTATATTTTTACTATTTCCTGTCATACTAGGTGCTTCCTCTCAAAGATTTAAAAACTAAAGTTATGTTGGATGTAAATTTATATTCGTAGTGTGTAAGGAACAGGAATTTTCTGCCTATTTTAGTTCATTGAGAGTTTTTGTCCTTAAAAAATTAGTGCAAACTTTTAAAAAAAATTTTACTAATTTAGACTTACTTTCATCATTATACAAAAATCTTTTTCTCCCATCCAAGTACTAACCAGGCCCAACCCTGCTTAGCTTCCGAGATCAGGTGTGTTCAGAGTGGTATGGCTGTAGAGCAAAAATCTCTTTCCATTATATTATTATTTTCGTTTAAAACTTTAAAATCTGATTAATATACTTAGGTCACCATTTCTTTCTTTCTTTTTCTTTTCTTTCTTTTTTCTTTTTGACTGAGACAGGGTCTCGCTCTGTTGCCCAGGCTAGTCATGCTAGCTCACTGTAACCTCAAACTCCTGGGCTCAAGTGATCCTCCAGCCTCAGCCTCCCAAGTAGCTGGAACTGCAGGCGCGTGCCACTACAACAGGCCAATTTTTTCCATTTCTAGTAGAGATAGAGTCTTGCTCAGGCTGGTCTCAAAACTCCTGGTCTCAAGCGATCCTCCCGGGTTGGCCTCCCAGAGGGCTAGGATTACAGGCGTGAGCCACCGGACCTGGCCCCATTTCCTCAGTTATCTACATTATACAATTTCCGTTGTCTCTCCACCATGAGGGGAGTAAATACCATATTTTTTATTATTGCTTTTCCTTCACCACACCTGTTGGCTGATTAGATTTTGTTGTCAAGTAGTTTTTCTAGGATGTGCTCATGAGTGCTTTTTCATTGTGGAGAATGTTGACCTGCTGCCTTGTACTCAAATTCCAACTTCGATAGGTTTAATTTGGGGTGCTTGTACTTCTCCCACCCCCATATTTCTATAGATATAATACAATTATTATCTGGCATTGAACATGCTATGAAAAAGTCTGAATCTAGCCTGATTGTTTTTTTCTCCTTTCTAAGTCATTTGTGTTTTCCTGGACACTCAAACAATTTTTACATTATAATTATGTATATCATTTGTTTTATGCAAGTTTCATTGAAAATGGTGAGATCATTTGATCTGGAATGATAGTTTTTTCCCTTAATTTTAGGGAAATTTTCTTCTATTATATCTTTGAGTGGTTTTTCTGCTTTATTTTTAGGTTCTCTACTTCAAGTATATTGTGTTTTTTGGGTTAGACTTTTGGTGTGCTATCTGCTCTTTAACTGTTTTGATCTTTGTCAGTAATTCTTTTTTAGCTGTGTTTATTCTGTCATTTTTACCAATTAATATAATGGTTTTATAATTATGTGAGATGTTTTATTTTGTCTACAATTTGTTTCTTTAGCCTGGAAGTTTCTCTTTTATTTCACTCTTTTTGTATTATCACCTTGGCTTTGTTCAGCTCTTTTATTACTGAATTCATTTCCTTTTGTGGTTGTTTAATGGATATTTCTATAGCACAAAGAAATCCTGCATAATTGTCTTCTGTTTCCTGGTTATACTTTTTTCCTACAATGAAATATTCTTGTGTTTCTTTTGATTTGCTTTATGCCATAAGAAAAAATTAAGAGCTCTATTTGTTATGTTACATGACCCATTTCTTTTTATCTTCTGCTTGCTTAAAATGGCCAGCTCTGTCTAGAGATTCTATTTGCACTTCTTTGTTGTAGATGATTTTCCTTTTCTCCCTTCCAAAATTACCTAAGAGTGATTTTCCTTCCCTAGCTCCTGTTCGAGAGCCAGGTACTTCAGGTACTTCCTGTTCTGAGCCCACAAGAGGAAAGGAAGACGTTGGCTGGACTTTGGGCAGCTTTGATAAATGGATCTGAGCTCTGCAGTTTCTTAGGTTATTCTTTGCATACCGTATGCCAGAATACTTCATCTTGTCCTGGGAGTGTTCTCTTCTCAAAGAGGGTACCCCTGCACTTTGGATCATCCCTCAGCTACGGTACCTGAAGCACCTTTGCTGTCGGAAAATCATGCTTGCTCTCAGTTTCCCCTGTTTGCTCCACCATTCTCCACCGTTAGTTCCTCCTCCCCACAGTGACTGTTGAGGGCCTTCAGCCCAGCCTCCTCCTCCCAGAGAACCCCTTTTCTTTATATGCCCTGTGTCTCCTCGTCTCCTGTTTAATGCTGGGGATAATTGGCCCTGTGTGATGGTGGTCGTTCTGTCTTCACTGTCTGGTTTCCTCCCATCTGGTAGTGTTCACGTGGCTGGGTCTTTCTGGATTTTTTTTGCTTCTGATGAGATGCTATGTTGGTAGGTAGGGGCTTTTCTCCTACAAATTTCTCCTCATTTCTCCATAAGCTGGAATCAAACTCAGCTCTCCAGGGAGAATTAGTAAGATTTCTCAGGATTTTGGCTAATCATCCTCATTTCCAGTATCATTTGAGGGAGGAGGGGTTATGACACTCTCTGCTGTTTCTTTCCTTGACTACCATTTTTCGAATACAGGAGGAGTTTGTGCCTGTTGTCTTCGTTAGGTGCTGACAGTAATTTTTTCATTGGTGGTGTTGTTAGCCTTGACCTTTGCTGTTGCTCATATTAGCTGTAGGAAAGGGAGATTCTAATATGTAGTTTAAATAATGTTGTGTTTTCCAGGAAGTTTAAAAGTTTTTGACCTGAAATCTATTTAAAGTCACACAGAAAGCCAGGTATAGGGGCTTCTGATAGAAGATGGCAAAATTTGTGATACTGCTGCTGACATTTACAAATCTGATTGTGGCAGTTTATTAAGTGCACATTATTGATTCTGTGGTTGCCTCATCTTCTGTGGATTAAAGACTGTGTTTCCCATGACTGTACTTCATGTCATGGTTTAATGCATGCAAACTTCTTCTATATGCGCAAAGCTGTATGCTTGTGAATGTTTTCATCTGATTTAGAAATAGCATACAAGGCTTATTCCAAATCTTGAACAAGATCATTTTCATCTTTAAAAAACTTTAAGTTCTGAATGTCACAGTAGAGACGTTAATTAGAATTTAACAGATTGCTGTGTTCTTTAGCAAATCAATTCACGAGTAATTTCTTGTTTGAAAAATGAGGACATTGGGCTAGATCAGTGTTTACATGTCTTTCTTGGTCGTAAGAATATACCTGAGTATTTTTGTCAAAAATACCGATGCCTGTAGTTGCTCCCTAGAGATTCAGATTCTGTGCTCCGAATGCAATGATTTTCAACCACGGTTACATATTGTCATCACCAGGGAGCTTTTAAAAATCCTGACACTCAGGCTTCATCCCAGATCAATTACATAAGAACCTCTGGAGCCCTGGGACCTACACCCAAACAAACATTAGCATTTTTTAAAGCCCCCAAAGTGATTACACTGTAAAGTAAAGTTTGTGAAATACTGGTCTAGCATGAGGTCCTTACAATATACCCCAGGATATTTTTATAATTAGGCAAGTTTAAGAAATAATTTAAGATATCTCTAAGATTTTATCCAGTAATTCAATTTTCACATTGAATAGAGCCCCAAATAAAGGCACTCTGAATAACATTTACTATGAAATGATTTTGAAGAGTTTTATAATGTCTTAAAATTCTGTTCTTATAATAGATTTTGCCTCCCGCTGATGCAGCAAAATTGGATTTAGAAATATTCTACAGTATCTCAAGGTTTTCTCCGTATCTCACTCTTGTAAATCCCAATTACCTCAGTGAGAAGTGCATGTTCCCTGCAGGGGGCAAAATTGAGCCAACAGTGTTGATAATCTTGGCCATTTGGGAAACTAAGAAACTATGTGGGAAACTAAGAAATAATCCAGATATACTTTAAAGATCATATGCAAAATGATTTTTAGATAAATGGAAAGCTTTACCCAGTTCTTTTTTTAAAGGAAAATCTCACCTGTTTGAAGCAAATTTATTGCATCATCTCTTGCCAAAGTGAAACCCTACATTTTAATCAATGATTACATTATAGATCTGTAGATTACAATAAGACTGTTGTGTGTAGATTATACTGAGATATATAAAGGAAAGTAACACTACAGACTTTTTTGTATTATAATACTTATATTTTATACTATTTGTTTTTTAGAATAATTATTGACATCCGTAAGTATTCATTTCTCACTATACAGTTATGTATTTCCTGTTGTTTCTGACTATGCAAAAGTAAATAAAGTATAGTTTACTTCCCTGCCTTTGAGTGAGGCCAGAGAAACTTGATTTCTTTCTTGTAATTATGTCAAGAGTGATTTCTGAAGGAGGTGGTGCCTGAGAAGCTGTTTGATAAAATGACAGTTTGGAGGGTTTGGCTGGAGCCGGGGAATGCCAGATGTTATTTTGCAGGCAGATAGTACTTGAGGAAAAAAACCTAGAGTCAAAACCAGACAAGATCAGAGAACAGCTGAGCAGATAACGGTGAAGGAGATGAAGGAGCGAGGAAGGTACTTTGGGGAATTCCAGTAGAAAGTATTATATTCGTTAATTAAAACCACAACTCTGTGGTAAGATGTTTCAGGGTGATGTCACCTCCACATCGGTTTGGGTTGGTCAGGTGACTACTTCCTGGAGTCCCCAAAAGAGGCAAATGTGTCCTGCCCTCTGCGCACCTGTTAATGTCTCTAACACGCTGCCCCCACTCCGCGCTCATGCTGGGCCTCCTGCCGCCCTCTCACTTCTCACAGTCCTCAGTTCTAAGGGGACGGCTCACCTTTTGCATTCGCTTTTCCTGGTGGCTAGTGGGTGCCAGAAAGGGAAAGATTGGCCTAGGGATGCAAGGTTCTAAATTGGGAGTTATTTTACAAAGTATCTTTGTACATTCCATGATACAAATGGTTTAAAAAGGTTTTCTATTTAATTACTAGGATTATGAAACACACTCACCCAAACACTCAACTGAAAGCAATTTGGAGATTTTGGGTTAAATTTCTAAATATCACACTACAAGGATCTTGAAATATGGCTGTAACCCTTCCCCTAGTCCAAAGATACTGCTGTGAACTATAAAAAGTACCCCCTTTTGTAGACACTTTACTGCCAGAACTTTGTCATAATAAACATAGAAATCTAAGTGACAGTGTTGTGAGCGACCCCTGCCCAGACTGCAGTGCTCTTTTCCTTTTATGTACTGGTTCGGGATGGTGCAGACTACCATATTGCTGGTTAGGATGACAGTATAGCGAAACATTAAACATAATAGTTTAATAACTACTATGTAGAAGTTTGGAGTGGACTGTTTGCACCCACGACTTTGTTCTTCATTTGGGATTAGATGTGTGGTGATTATCAAACCAAATCTAGGAAACCGAGCTCATAGTTCATAATGGTTCAACAAAATGTGGTGCACAAATCTCTGAGGATCTGGGATTCTGTGAGTGTACTCATCCATGGCACATCCATGTGCGTCAAATATTAAGTTTCCCTAAGTCTTGTGCTTAGTAGTCCACGTGTTGACATGTCATCAGGCTGCCCTAGAACTCCTGAGCAACCAGCTGATAATCAGCATAATTCAAAGTGAGGAACCTCCTTCCCCAGCTCATTCCCATCTTTTGAAGACATTTAGAAAAAGACATTTCCTCAGTCTTAAATGACTGTTAAACTTATTCTTTTTCTGTTTCTTTCTTTCATGGAATATCTTTTCATTTACTTGTATTTTTGAAAATTTGTTTCAACAATGTTTTGTACATTTCAGAGTATAAATTTTGCACTTCTTTTGTCAAATTTATTTATAAGTATTTTATTCTTTTGAATGCTATTGTAAATATAATTGCTTTAATTTTATTTTGGATCATTTATTGCTAGCATATAGAAATACAGTTGATTTTTGTGTTGATGTACCCTGCAACTTTGCAGAACTTGTTAATTAATTCTAATAGTTTTTAATGGACAATTTATGATCGTGTCATCTACAAACAGATAGTTTTGTTTCTTTCCTTCCTATACAGGTGCCTTTTATTTCCTTTTCTTGCCTAATTTCCTTGGCTGGAACCTCTAGTGCAAATATGGAATAGAAGCTGCAAGAGCAGATGCCCTTATCCTATTGCTGACCTTAGGGGGAAAGCATGCAGTCTTTCACCATTAAGTATGATATTATCTGTGGGGTTTTTCTAGATGCCCTTTGTCATACTGAGGAAGTTCCTTTTACTTCTAGTTTTTTGAGTGTTTTCATCATGAAAGTTGTTGGATTTTACAGATACTTTATCTGTGTCTGTTGAGATGATCATATTGTTTTGGTTCTTTATTCTGTTGATATGGTGTATTACAATGGTTGATTTCCATATTTGAACCAACCTTGAATTCCTTATATTCATACCATTTGATCATGGTAAATAATCCTTTTTATATGTTGCCATATTTGGTTTCCTAGTACTTTGTTGAGCATTTTTGCTTCTATACTGCCAAACTAAAGGAAAAAACTGAGGCAAACTTCATAAAAGAGAGTTTATTTGGGCCAAGTTGGAGGACTGTAGCCCAGGAGTATAGAGTCAAGTTGCCCTGAATATACACTTTGATTAGCAGCAGTTACAAGTAGGTCTTTAGAGGAAAAGAAGGAGGCAGTTCCTAAGTTGTTTACCAAGAATTTACATTAAAATAACATAAGCTATTGATTGGCTATACATTGATCTTTGTATCACGCTCTTGTCTCTCTGGACCTGGTGAAGTCTGAATACCTCACATAGCTCAGACTGCTCTGAGCTATTTATCTCTTCTCAGAATTCACCAGGAATATTGGTCTGTAGTTTTCTTGTGATATCTTTGTCTGGTTTTGGTGTCAGTATAATTGCGGCCCCATAGAAAGTGTTCCTTCCTCTCATAATTTTTGAAAAAGTTTGTGAAAAATTTGTATTCATTCTTATTTAAAAGTTTGGTAGAGTTCCCCAGTGAAGCCATCTGGGCCTGGTCCTTACTTTGTGGGCAGTTTTTGGATTCCTAAGTGAATTCCTTTACCTATTATAGGTATAATCTGATTTTCTGATTACTCCAGAGCCACTATTAGTAGTTTGTATCTTTCTAGAAACTTGTCCATTTCATACATCTACTTTGTTGGCATACTTTTGTTCATGGTTATAGTATTACTTTGTGATCATTTTTATTTCTGTAAAGTAAGTAGCAATATTCCCTCTTTCATTCCTAATGTTAGTAATTTGTGTCTTCTCCCTTTTTCTCTTGGTCAGTCTAGCTAAAGTTTCGCCAGTTTGATTTGTCAAAGAGCCAACTTCCCGTTTTATTGATGATTTTCTCTTATTTTTCTATTTTCTCTTCTATTAATATCATTTCTGATCTTTACTATTTCCTTCTTTCTGCTTCCTTCAGATTAAGTGAGAAGTCAGCTGTTAAATGGGTGGGGCTCCTTTGTGTGTGAGGCGTTCTCTCTTTCTCCTTTAAAGATTTTCTTTGTCCTAAACATTTTTACTGTGACGTGTCCACATTTGAATCTCTTTGTGTTTATACTACTTGGAGTTTGTTGAACTTCTTGGAGGTATAAATCAATACTGTATTTCATCAAGTTTGGGAAGTTTTCTGCTATTATTTCTTTGAATATTTTTTTCTGCACCTTTTCCTCCTGTCTCTCTGGTATTTCCATTATTCGTATTTTTGGTGTGCTTAGTGTTGTCTCAGATTTCTCTGAGTCTGTTCACTTTTCTTCATTCTTCTTTTATTTTATTTTTTTCTTCTGCTGTTCAAATTGCATTAATCTCTGTGGCTCTATCACCAAGAAGTTCAATTCTTTCTTTTGCTAGTTCAAATCGACTCTTGAGCCCCTGTAGTGAATTTTAAAATTTGAATTATTGTACTTTCTAACTCCAGAATTCCACTTGGTTCTTTTTATAATTTGTCTTATTTTTGATAACATTCTCACTTTGATGAAGTCTTATTAGTATGGCTTGCTTTTTCAGCAAGGTTTCCTTTAGGTTTTGGAACATATTCATAATGGCTGCTTTGAAATCTTTGTCTAAGTCTGGTCCTGTGGGTCCTCTTTCAGGCCATTTCTGTTGCCTGCTTTTTTCCCTCTGTGCTATGGTCACACTTTCCTGTTTCTTCACGTCTCGTAATTTTTTGTTGAAAACCATACATTTAAAATAATACGCTGTAGTAACTCTGGATACTGCCCCTGCCCCAGGGGCTTGATGCTATTGTTTGCTTGTTTATTTAGTTACTTGGTTGGACTTTTTCGGTGAAGTCTCTTTCCTGTGCAGTGGAAAGGCTCTCATGTCGCTCCTCAGAAGGCACAGTCCTGAGCATGTGCACAGCCACCCTGGGATGACAGTGGTTTTCACAGCGCTCTCTTTCACTGTTCCTTTCCCTGATATCTGTGTCAGCCTGTCTGCTTGTGTTGGTATTGCATCCATCTGTGAGGCCCTACTAATTTCTCATTGATTGCTTTATTGTTTTTTATAATGCCCTAGGGCATAAACTGCTCCACAGTCTGATGCAATTAAATTTAGGCCCTTTGCAAGAGAGTTTTTTGAGGCCAAACTTTGAGTTTTGATCTGATTCCAGAAAAATGTCTTAGCTGTCTTTCTCATGTTCTCTTTTGTAAACTAATTGGCCTGTGCCTTAGCTGATTGCCCTCATAGAGCTACTAGCCTTCTCTTAATTGCTTACCATCAAAATCTCTGTTTTGAAGAACACTGTCAGGTTTGAACTTCCCTACTTTATCTGTTTAAAATAAAGTCAGTTCCTTTGGGGAGAGCTTGAAAGCTCTCTGTTCTCATAGCCTGCCTTTCCTTCTGGGCTCAATCTCTGAGTCATTGTTCTGGCTTGGGGGTGCGGAGAGTGGTCTCTCTTGGAGTGACATCCCTGCGTTATGAGTAGGACGCTGGGTGGGGCTGATCACCTCTGGTGGTTGTGGTTTGCCTCTCCTGGCATGGAGTCTCTGTCCTAGCAGCATGCTGGGGCAGTGGCACTCAGGGCCCCTGTATTCTTGGCCTGATGCAGCTGGGGTAGAGCCTTTACTCTCCGAGTGGGTTTGGTGAAGAAGTGGTCCCCTGACCTTTCAGGTGCACTGTCTCAGGATTTAGCCTCTGCTACACAGGGCTGAGAGGAATAAATACTGGTAACCTATCCTTCCTGGGGAGATACCACAGCCCTTGTCTGAGAACTGAGAGGGAGATGGAGCACCATTTTCTTGGCCATACTCTCCCAGGTTGGAGCTTGCATCACGCTGAGCAGGCAGGTGGGAAGGGAGGAAGCAGGTTGTGACTCAAGTGACACAGATCCTTGCTGTTCTTGCTGAGATTTCATAGGTTTTCTTGAGTAAGCGCTTCTTCGTTTGCTTTACGCCCAAAGGAAAATATTAGGAGACTTTAGTTTCTTTTTAAAAAGTGCTTTTTAACAGTTCTGGCTGTTTCACGGGGGACCAAGTTAGAGCTCCTCGTGCTGCCATTTTCTTTCTATAAATTCTACGTATAAAAACTTTTCCTTTAAATATTTAATTTTCTAATTTATCGACTTTCTTCCCCTCTGATATCTTTTTAAAGACAGCATCTCTTTGTTTTCAATATCGTTGTTCCCTCTGTGATTCTTCTGTGGGCCTGTTTCTCCCTCAGCAATGTCACTCGATCCCTAAGTTTCACTCTTCACCCCTTGCTCTGAAATCTGTGTCCAGCTTGAGCTCCGCGTCCCGACTCGCACCTGCCGTTGCTTATGGGACGGAGCTGTCCGACTGCCCCTCAGGACCCGGGTCCGACGTGTTTTACGTGACCCTGCCGTCGTGGCCCAGAACTCTGGTTTTCCGTCTGTGTTCCCCATGGCAGGCAGGTCATGAGCGTTCGCCCCGTCGTCCACGCTGAACACACCTCGCCGTGTTTCTGGACTCTTCTCACCCACTGCCGTAAGAGAGCTGTCAGCACGTCGTGCTGCTTCCGCCTTTGGAGTGTCACTGGAGTGCGCACCCTCCTCTTCAGCACAGTGAGAATCCGGGCTTAGTCCGTGTGCTTTTCTCCTTCCTGGGCCATTCCGGCGGCCGTCCTTCTCCCAGTGCCACACGCCTCCACAGCTGGCTTCTTCCTACGTCCCTCTCAGTTGAGAAATTTTCTAAAGTACCAACATCACGAAATGTTTTCGTTGGCTTCCTCTTAGGATATGGTAAAGTCCGTGTGTCTTTGTGAATGGTTGTGCCCCATTGTAATGTTTGAACCCTGGATCCTAGCGAGGACCATGCATATGAGGAGAGTCGAAAAGATTCAGTGGCACAATGCATGCCACGTGCTTGCCTGGTGTGTAAACAGTGAGCGCTCAATGATCCTTAGCTGTTATTATCACCCTTTTTCCTTCATTTCTGGCTTCCTCAATCTCCCCATCCCCAACCTGTACCCACTCCTGCCACAGTGAGCTGACTCTCTTTTCCCAGACGTGCCCTCCCGTTTCATCCCTGTGCCTTGTACCTGGCTCTTTCTCTGCCTGCACTTCCCACTGTAGTGCTCGTGGCGATTCCTGAGGATGGGGTGCGGCCCCCTCTCTTAATCTCTCGTTCCACTTACCATGTATATCTGGCACTTGACATTTCTGTAGTAGTCAGCGTGACTGCCTTAACAGACTGTGAGCTGATTAAGGCCAGTGCCCATATTTTATTTGTCTTTGTATTTCCAGATCTCTACTAATTAAGATGGTCAAAGCCATGTAGCACTTACCCAGGAAATGTTTGTTTAATATAAATTCATTTTTATTGCTTCTCTTTGCGTTCTTTTTCACTACATGGTTTTGCACTGGACTTTGATATTTTTTATACTTTTAGTTGGAAATAAATCTACCAGTTTTCCCATATACCAATAGATAAATGTTTGTATATTTTAACAAAACTTTCACCCTGTTGGTTAAGTGTAGACTAAATGTATCTGACATCATGGAAAACAGTTCCGTGATAGTTATGTGGCTACCTCTTAGTGTAGAATAGGTGCACTCTAATTCATAGATCTTCTCGATCATAATTATTATTAATTTCCTTCTGACTTTTACAGAGTCAGCTATTGAACATTGAAAGAGAAAATGATTCTTGGCTCTGAGTAAAAGTGTTTACCCTTTTAATGAGGATAATCTCGGATTATAGTGGGTAATAAAACTCTATTCCAAGAACAAGAAGAGTTCTGAGAGAGAGAAAATGGAATGAACCATTAACATTATTTTCACTAAATAATTGTAGAGTAAACTGAGGATTTATGACTTTTACTAAGTGAGATGGAAGGAAAACTTAACTGTCATTTAGGCATTACTATTAGTGTCTTTAACTGGTTTTAGGAGAGGAGAAACTTTACTCAAATTATAATTATTGAAGAGAATTTATAGGTCATAGATCAAAATCACAAAACGGATCATGTTCTTTATAAGGAGGAGTGGTGACAGAGAGAGAATAGCTCAAAAAGTATTTTTAAAAATCTTTGCCATTAATTTCCCTGATAGAATGTAAATATTTAAATAATCTTGGTTCTGGTTGAGAAAAAAAATGCCTTTGGTTCAGATACTGGTTTTTGCCTTTAAAATTGGTGGCAAATTTCCTTTGTTCATCAAGGTGAGCTTTTTCTTGATTGTTGTTGTTGCTTTTGTTGTTGACATTTTTCCCCCTAAGTTTAACATTAGAAAATTATTCTCTTCAGATTTTGGAGTGGCTACGGAAGAAATAAATTTAATGCTATTAAAGAGTAAGAAAGGTTTTCTATCAGATAAATGTCAGCATTGTGCCAAAGCCGCCAGCTTCCACTGGGCTGCAGTGCTGTGAATGATGCGGTAGCCCTGGCGGCTGTGGTTCATCCAGTTCCCGTGTGGACACAACACGTTTACTTCCTGAGCTCTGTTACCACCTGACCTTGCATGGAAGCACGCCAGCAGTGCTTTTGCCAATAACCTGCTCTTGTTCTCAGTAAATTTCAGAACCTCAAGGTCTCTCACTGCCTAGAGAGTGGTTTGCGGTGTTCTAGAACATTTGATTGCATTGCATAAAAATTAAGTGTCTTATCAAGAAAATCCTGATTATACCTTGGAAAGTAAATGGCTTCCTGTCCTTTTCAAAGGTTATTCAAACTTTTAAAAGTCAGTTTTAAAACTAGTACAGACTGTATGTGCTCTTTCTTAATTGTAACTCAATAAAGATGTCCTTTCCTCTTTTTTGAAAATTAATTTTCTCCATTTTTTCTTCACTCAAAATCTGTAACATGAGGTTATTTCACCTCATGTTGCCATTTTCTCTGAACCTAAGAGAACCTCATGAGTTAAACATTTGAAGAAATTACATATGGTGAAGGATTTTCAGAGTAGTGGATCAAATAACATTTATGGAAATAGATCAGAACAAACTAAGGAACATTCTGCACTCGCTAGGAAAAAATGCATTCCAAGATTTCTGCATCAACAGTGGTTAAGAAATTGATGAGTAACCTGTTTGTTTTTCATAGAAGCCACAAGTCAGTAAAGTGGAAATTTTGCTATTTATTGTTTGTGTATTTGTTCCTGCTAATGTTAGGAGCAAAAAAGAGACTAATTTGTTTTGTATCTTTCAACATTTATTAAGAAATTATTGAACATGTACTGTGTGCCAGACACTGTGCTAGGTGCTCAATATTTTCCTTGTTCCAATATTAATTGTTTTTAAAAAAATGTGTACCCGAATTTAAACGGATGGACTTAGAAATAAAGTATGGATCCCCTGGGAACATGAAGCCATGTGACCACGCATGCATTTATGTACTTGGTTACGATGTGAGCATTAACAATGATGTTTTTCCAGTATGTATTACATAATGTTTTCAGTCATGAAGGAGTGAACTCATGTTTTATAGAATAAGTTGTAAATTATACAATGGAAACTGAAAAACAACAGTTTTGATTATTGGATTGTTCGATTGTTGGAGATTTTTATAGTTCTCATATCTTGCTTGATTTTGCACTTGCTGTGTTTATTGGAACAGTCTTGGTTTTGACTTCAGCAGAAATGCCAGTTTAAGTTTTCTTACAACCTGCACTTTTTTTCTCTTTCACAAGCCTTTCTCATTATCAATAAGGTTAACATCCATCGAATAGATGAAGTTGGTCAGTTTTCCTTTATAATACTTAATGTGGGTATGGCTCTACTCTCAAATTGTCAACATAATAAAATTACTTTTTTATAAGATTTGTTTTTCTGATTATAAAAATAATGCATACTTATTTTTCAACAATTGGAAAATGCTGACCATTAGCAGAAAATTGTTAAAGTCATGTCTAAATGATGATATGATAAATAGCTTTCTTTTCTGAGCACTTACTATGTAAGGACTCTTTCCATGAATTATTTCACTAAATTAATGTTAGGCAGCTAGTAAATGATGACACTGGGATTTGAAGCCAGGTCTGTCTGGCTCCAAAATCTGTACTCTTCCTACTATACTGTTATGCTATATTGTTCTCCTGATAATGCATTATAACTAATACCTAATCACAAACACACATACTTTTTCTTTGTTTTGCTGTATTGCTTCGGACATAGCATCTAACCTCTGAGGGCCTCTGTTTCCTCATGTGTTGATTGAATGTAATAATTATACCCACCTTACTGTAAGGAGTAGATGAATTACTTTTCACGAAGTGGTTAGAACAGTGTCTGATGCATATAAGTACTTTATAATTGTTTGCTAATATTAATTATTACAAAGAATTATGATCTTCTTCATTTTAAAGATTATTTAATTTTTCATTCATGAATTCATGACATACATACAAACACATTTACCAGAAAGCCAGGGTTTTTAACTTCATTAAAATAGAGGCATGCATTTCCTGAATATATTGAACATTGCTAAGTAAAATGGAAAGAAAAAAATGTTTTAAATGAAAGGATATGAAAATAAGTGACTAAAAGCATGTAAAAGAGATTAAAAGAAATTCAAGTCAGAAGAAAATATAGCTAAATAATTTCTATAAGGACAAATGATCCAAATAAAATTTGCAGTGTTTTGTAGGCTGTCTTGGACAGATACTTCTTAATGGGTAGGAATACAAACTGAGTTTAAACAGGTGTAATTGCCATTATTGACTTAGATCTAGTGTGACTGTATAGAAACATTCATTTTTAACATATTTGGTCTTAATTTGCTTCCTGGAACTGGCATTTTGCCTTGTCTGAGGTGGAACTTGAAATTTTGTTAAGCTGGGGCCTCCAGGCACGCTTGAACTCTACCATAAAATATATAATATATTGAAACTTACTGACAATCCGTGGTTGATATATAGTCATTGGCAAAAGTGTGGCAGCTGACAAAGACTGCTAGTGCAGAGAGCCTTTGTCTCTCACACCTTGGCAGTTGAACCAGAAGATTTAGGGCTTCAGTAGATGCCAGCTTAAAATTCATTTTTGTAGTAGAGTCTTAAGTCTGGGTTTATTGAAGCATGAACTCCTAAGGTTTTATCCTGGCAACAAAAGATATGTGGAAAATGAAATAGTTGTAAATATGACTGAAACATTTATTAAATTGCCAGCAGGAAAGTAAAGACCCTAGCTTAGTATATGTGTTCTTTATGACTTCGATAAAATATCATTTTTATAACTCCTATAATTTTTATATGTTGGGTTATGTCTATACTCTGTTTACATAAACTGTATTTGAGTTCAGCAGAAATTATTTTTATGATAAATCAAGAAATTCCCTTGAACTAATGTTCTCTAAATTGAAGTGGTTATGTCCCTAGTATAAAATACATAGTTTATATGTCATATGGATGTTCAAATTTGGGAATTTTACGTGTATTGTAAGAAGTTGTACATTTTAACTTTTTGTTGTCACTGAAATTTCTTTGTATAAGCATTTTGTCTATGCATGGAAATTTATAAAGCAGCTAACATACTATGTTAAATTAAGTAAAGTGAAACATTCATTCAGCAAATATTTACTAAGAAGCTGTCATGTGCTTGTCAGTGTGCTAGATAGTAGGGAAACCACTATAACCAAAATATTTAAAATTATTTTTATATGGTGCATAGTCTGGGGAAATTTAAAATAAATGTATTTTAAAAATATGTATTTGTGATAAGTGCCCTAAAGAAAACAAAGAGATCTGAGATAATGAGTTAAAGTGATTTCAAATGATTGGGTAAGATGCTTTACTCTGAAGAGATGCCGTTAAATCTAGACCCTGTGTTAGTCAGGGTGGCCTAGGTTATGCTGCTGTAACAACCAACCATAAAATCCCTGTGGTTTGTTTTACTTAATAAACAGTGGTTAATTTCGGTTCACCTTATCTAACTAAGTGTGCACTGTAAGTTGTCAGGGGAGCTGTGATCATTACAGGTACTCAGGGATTCCAGTGAAAGAGTCTTCATCTCAACCCCTGCCCCCACGGTCACCGACGCAAAGAAGGGGCAGATGGTGACTTGCACACTGGCCTTAAAGGCTTTCACCTTGAAGTGATGCTTCTCATATTATTGGCCTTAAAAACATCACATGATGTGGCTATACCTAATTTTAAAGGGGGCAGAGATGTACATTTTTTCATGTGCCCAAGAAAAGAGGAAAATTGGATATTGATGTGCAACACTAATTAGTTGCACAGGCTTGAAGAATGAGAGGGAACTAGCCATTTTAAGAGTTGGAGGAGTAAAGTTCTTGGTAAAGGAGACTGCATAGGAAAAGGCCCTATGCAGGTCAGAAAGGGGTCAGAAAGAAGTGAGTGTGTTTTGAAGAAATAAAAGAACAACAATGAAACTGGAGTGCTGTGAACAGTAATTTTGTGTATCATTAAATATTGGTTAGGAGAGTTATTGTTTTGAATAATTTTCTGTCTTCCATTAAAATATTAATATGGAAATAGCAACCAATATGCTGGAGATATATTTTCTAATTATTTACCATTTACTTTAATTTTATGGTTAGTTATCAGTGGGGTTATCTTCCGATTGTGAAAGTTATTCATACTGTGGTCCATTCATGGTTGGTGTGTAGTAGCGTGGAAAAAGTCATGATATACTAATTTTTCTTTACAAGGGTTTTCGTTTAGTGTTAAGACTTGTGGGTTTATAGAACAACTGTGTTTCGCTTCTTCTATGATTTGACTTGTTTATGAGAGCTGCTAGAAGAGAAAGAAATCTAAGGAGTAAAACTGTAGGGTAAAGAAATATAGAGGAGATAACATTCTAAACATAAAGTTATTTTTATACATGGGCATTAGTGAGATATGTCTGATCTTTTGCAGTTAAACTCCAAGAAATGCCTCCAAATAAATCCCATGCTTAAATGATAACTTTGATTTAGTCCTGGAAAATAGGCCAGAATTCCCCTGATCACTCAGTTGTTTAGGAATGCTCTGTTCTTAATTAAGAAAGGGATCTTTTTAAGTATAATACTTTGGATAACTCTAAAAGTCTGGAATATAGCGGAGGACATTTTAAGAAATCTTTTATGTGCATACCATCCAAATGAAAAGAAAACTACCTTTAAAAAATGTTGCTTTAGATCACTTCTTTCCATTCCTCCCTCTCTATTTTAAAAGGAATAAAACTTCACAGACAAAATAGAAGTTCCCTATGTTCTTTCCATTCCCTCTCTCCCCTCCTTTTCCAGAGGTAACCACTATTATGAATGTGTAGTGTATTTAGTCTATACTGTTTATATATTTACTGTATCCAGTGTATGTATAAGTACTATACATCATTGTTTTATGTTTAATTTATTTTTCGAGATGGGGTCTTGCTCTGTCACCCAAGCTCGAGTGCAGTTGTGCAGTCATAGCTCACTTCTGCCTCAAACTCGTGGGCTCAGGTGATCCTCTGGCCTTAGCTTCTGGAATAGCTGGGACTACAGGTGTGTGCCTGGCTAAGTTTTTTTACTTTTTGTAGAGACAAGGTCTCACTATGTTGCCCAGGCCAATCTTGAACTCCTGGCCTCAAGCAATCCTTCTGTCTCGGTTTCCAAAGTACTGGGAGTACAGGTGTGAGCCACCACACCTGGCCTATTTTATGTTTTTAGTGAATATAAATGCTATCAGTCTCCTTGTATTATCCAATTTTTGTTTTCATTCAACAGCGTTTTCAAGATCTTCCCATGTTAATGCATATAGAACTCGTTTATTCATTTTAACTACTGTGCAGTATTCCATTGCATAAGTACACAGCAATTTATATATCCATTCTTTTATTAATAGACATTTAGATTATTTCTCATTTTTCACAATAAAAATGCTACCATGCACATCTATTCAAATGTTAGCTTATGCAAAGTTTCTCTTGACTAAACATCCAGAATTGAATGCCAGGTTATATGTGGATGCATCTTCAACTTAGCAGGTATTGTCTGATGGCTCTCCCGGTCACATGCCAATGAGTGTGGTCCTCTTTTATCCAGTATTGTCACCAACACTTGGTGTTGTCAGGTTGAGAAGTCGGGCTGCAGACTGCACGAGAACCTGGACTCTCAGTCTCAGCCCGACTGCTGCTCTCCAGAGCGTCAAGATGGGCTTTGCTCACCTGTCTGTGCCTCGCTTTCCTCCTCTGTAAGATAAGGGCAATAAGGGTCATGCCTTACAAGGTTTCCATGAGGGCTAAATGACACAAAGTATGTGAAGTGCTTAAACCAGTGCTTGCCACATTTTTGGCCTGCCTGACAGATGTCTGGTGAAACCTCATTGTTATTTTAATTTTATTTCTCTGCAGATGAGTTTGCACATCTTTTCATATGCTTAATCGGCCATTTCCATTCTCTTCTGTGAATGCTTTTTAATATATTTTTCCTATTTTTTCTAGAGGTATTTGTCTTTCTTGTTGATTTGTATGTTTCTTTATATATTCTGGATGTTAATTCTTTATGACATATATGTGTTCCTACAATTCCACTATCTGCTCTTAGATAGTTGATGGCCTTTGAAGTTTTAGTTATGGTGATTTTCTTAGATAGAAGATTTTAGTTTTAACTAATCCTCTTTTATTAATCTCTTCCCTTATGATTGCTGCTTAGAAAAAAATACCTAATTTCAAGGTATGTTAAAATATTTAATATCCTTTGTCTATTTAATACTTAAGTAATACGAATTTAGAAGGACTTAGTTATCATTGTTATCACTGAGAGATAAAGAGAGAATGTGAATGAGAATAAATGTGCTCAAGTATGCATTCTTGAATGTGGGAAAAAAGCTGTAATTCTATGAAAATCTAAAAAAAAAAATGAATGGATTTCTACATTAAACAATTGGTTTTTCTCCCATCCCTGCCCTTGCCGGTTACATGTGTAATTCATTCTCTGGAGTATGTTAGACAACCCCGTCAGCCGTGGGCTTCCATCAACACATGGTGGAAAATGTCACATCACACATTCGAGGCAGACACCCTGTAGCAGGATCGAAATGCTGTTAAGCAGCCTCTACTGGCAACTAGATTCATCTACTCTATAAAGAAGATGATGTCTTTGAAGAGTATTACTATATACTTTAAATTTTTTTAGCTATTATCCCTTAAAATAAAATGTTGTAAGAAACATTGATTCATATGAAATATTAAAATTCCTTGACATTTTTTCCTCCCAGACAACTCCTTTTTCAATGCTTGGAATACTTTTATGGGTTCAAAGTCATTACATTTTATATGTCCCAGGGACTTACCTATCCTGAGTATTTCAATAAGATTTTAACGGAATTAGTGAAAATTCAGAACTTGAAAATGGGCTGACTTTCCCAAGTCTGCTGCCTCAACTGTAACGGGTTGCTTTGGGACTGTCAGTCTCTTCCAAGATAAGTTAAAAAGTCGGCCGACCTCAGGTAGTCTCATTTTCAGCTGGTATGTGTTGTCCCCATAACTTGTTGGATGTCACCATAAAGTGCTGGTTATTCTCATCAGCCCTAAGTTAGTTCAGCCGTGTGATTCCTGGTTTATATCTTCAGAAACCTCACAGCTGCTTCATGTCCTGGCAGGTTAGTGTGAATGAGATGAGCAGTTTTTCACATTATGGTGATTACAAAGAATCTTTACTAACATGAACATGCAGCCCTTTGTAAGGGTTAAGCCTCATTTAAACATCTTAATTATGAATATTTGTAGGTGACATGGGAAATATTAAAAATTGCCACTCTAGTGGAGAATATTAATGTATCCATGTTTTAAAATTCTAATCTAAACTCAGACACACATGCAAAGAATGATAGCTGCTATGCATCCCATTCCTTACCTACAAGTGTACAAATGGCAGGAATTAGGTAGAGTCCTTAAGTTTTAACTAAGATTTTGAACTTAACTTGAAATTTCCATTGTGAATAGGTTGCCACCTGTATCAATTTGGGTCTTGGTTGCAAAAAAACAGAAACCAAATCTGGCTCATTGAATTAGAAATAATAGCAAAAGGAATATAATGGAAAGGTATTGGGTAGATCACAGAATCTTCATGGAGTCTGGAGAAACAAGCTTGGAGAATAGGTAAGAGTGAAGGGAAGCTGCCAACAGAAAACACAGGTGAGGTCCTGGCTGGCTAATCCCTTGTTGGACCTTTGCCGTCTCCACTGTCCTCTTGCTGCTGGGAAGAATTTCCAAATCTGTGTCTTTGCATCCATTTCTCCCAGCATTCACACAACGGAAATTTCCCCAAAACAGGAAGCAGGTTTGGATGCAGGACAGGACACATGTATCTACATTTTCTCTACATATCCCATCATATATTTGACTATGATTTTCATGGCTCTAGAAATTGATATTTGTCGGGAGTCCAGCTGTAGAAAATGAAGCAATATTGAAAACACTGAAAAGCAATATTGAAAAATTTTAAGTTAAGTTCAAAATGTTAGTTAAAACTTACAGACTCTGCATAATGTTAGAACAGTCCTATGAATCTCAACTATTTAAACTTCCCAGCAATTAAAATATACCCTTTTTGGTAAGTAGTAGTTTAGTTTGCCCCCAGAATGAATGATTACTTAAGGAAACCCACCCTGTGGAATTTACTATTTCCTGTCTCTGTGTGAAGATGAGCATTCTGTAGTTACCTAAGAATTGGAACAGTCTGCTTACTGAGTGGAAACATGGTAGTCACAACCCTTATATGCCAAAAATGATGATATGAAATATGCGAGTGTATTCTAGAAACTTGAGGAAAGTGTTTTCTTTCCAGTAGAAATTTTCAAGTTTGGTTTCCTTCACTAATTAGGAACAGAAGATATAAATAGAAAATACAAAATAATAAGAATCATACTCCTCTAATTTTTGAAGGCCAATGGAGACACATATCCAACCTAGCAAACATCTGGTTGGAAATTTAAAAATTTAGTTGAGCATCAGGATGTTTTTCTATATCTGGAATGTTAGTGAAGTTTGGAAACATATGGATGTTCAACTGGAGTTTCCTTTGATGTTCATCGTGAGGCAGTCAGAGCCTCTGCCGTAAGCTCAGACACTGACACCTTCCTGTGTCCCTGCCATAACCCTTCCTTCCTAGGGCCTGCTCTCAGTGCATGAGGCCTGGCAAGGAGATAGACGCTGCAGGTAGTAGGTAATCTGAAAACCAGGTAATGTCATGGCTAATCAGAAATTGTTGACAGTGCTTCTGTGGCCAGGCCAGAGCAGTACTGCGGTAATAAAAGCTGAGAGTCATGAATTAAAAGGGGTCTTTCAGAGACCACAGTAATGGATAAATGCTGTGCTTTTATGTTTGTCAATTGTACTTCCTGGTGAGGTAAAAAGGGAGATTATTTTTTTTCCCTGTGTAAAAATTATGTGGATCTGGTATTTCTCTTTGCAAAATAATTTATTTCTGGCTGCACAGTATTAATTTTCAGGCTGTGAAAGCTGGCTTTGATTCCAAACAGATCTTTGGGAAAGAGGGAGCTTGAATAAAAGAGAAAATAAGTCCATAAGGAAGTATATTATTTCTTGGAAGGATCCTGCTATCCATTTAAGTGATTTCTTTCAGCTTTCGTATCCAAGAAAGTTTTATCCATATATAATTATGAGGATCAAAGCCGTAGTGAGGTTTTTGTAGACTCTTCTGCTCCCCTCATCCTTCACATTACAATGTCACTGTAATGGCATAATGAAAGAACACAGAGAAAAGCATTTCATAAACTAGAGAGTGCTCTGAAATGTTAGTTTATTAATGGCCCCAATAATAAGAACAGCTACCAGGTGCTGAGCATTGATTAAAAGCCAGTGTGCTCAGTACTTGAGGTTTTATCTCATAACATGCACATTATCTACAGCATATGCTGTAAGTAAAGTTCTTATTATGACTATATCCATATTACAAATGGGGAAACTGAGTTACAGTAATTTAGTCAAGACCATAGACAAGTGTTTGGTGAAGCTAGGCTTCTGGTTGTGCGTCCAGAACTGTCTGCCTGCAAACCTGTGCTCTTAGTCGCTGCGCCAAGTGTATGTGCAGATGATGGCAGAGCCACAAAACAGGACACTTACCTGTGGAGGTTCCCAGATAGACGATAAACTGCTTGAAACCTCAGTACCATGTGGAGTGAGCATAAATGCCTCAAGTCATTATCATTAGCAAAAAAACAGAAACCAAGTGTGTCTCATCGAATTTAAAATAATAACAAAAGGAATGCGATGGGAAGGTATTGGGTGGATCATAGAATCTTCCAGCAATCTGGAGAAAGACACTTGGAGGATAGGTAAGAGTGAAGGGAAGCTGCCCTTCAAGCTGCTGTAAGAAGAAACTGGAGAAAGCTAATTACGTGAATCTCCATCACGTCCTTTTTTTCCTGGTTCAGCCACTTACTGGGTTTGTAACCTTGGGCAAGCTGCCTAACCTCACTGTGCCTGAGTTTCCTCGTCTCCAAAGTGGGCATAATAACAGTACCTATTTCACAGTGTTGTGATAATTAGAAGAGTAAAAATACGTAATTTATTTACAGTAGCGATACAGTATTACCATATATGGGTGTATGTGCGTGATAACACACACGTGCCACTGTTTCCTCTGCCCTGCATTGCTGACAAGGTGCTACACAGGAATATAAGACCGTGTACTTTTCATTGTTAATTATGGGATATCAGATTCTAGGCCCTAGAAAAATAGATGTGACCTTTGGTATCTAGGAGCACAATGCAAGAAAACACAAAAAAACCTCTGAATTATGATCACTTACAAATATTTTCAGTACTATTAGCAGTTTAGGCGATAGTTTGGCAACTGCTGAGAAAGTTTGAGTGCTGCAGCCATGTCACAAGGTGCTAAAGTTCTCCCTGATGTTTACGGTAGTAGTGATGTCATCTGGAGGAAAGCCAGTGACACAAAAGATAGTGTTTTATTCAGTCTATTTCAGGCAGCCATGCTTGAGGATACAACAAGGGACCCATAAGCTGATATAGTTAAATAAGTGTTTGCCAAAGTATGCTTCATCCCACACTAGTCTTCAGGAATGCTATTGAATAAAAACATTTTATGAGCAAATAAGTTTTGAAGACTGCCTACTATAGCCTCCTCTTGGCAGTTCATAATGCACATGAGAATGTTAGGGGCTCCTGAAAGTCGTGTAGCTTCACCCCCCACACACACACACACAAAAATTCTTCGTTCCACTCTAACGTATTTCCTAACATATTTGACCACAGAATCCTTTTTTGACATAATTCTTTTAATATTCTGTGGAATTAGTGTTGCACTGCCCATATTTTGGGAAATACTGAGTTAGACCCTATTTCTGGATCTCAGTTCAGCAGGTGTATTTTGTCCTGAGGCCCCAGATCCTATCAATTGTAGGCTTCTCATTACCGCTTTATGTTGAGTGCTGCAGGAGAATGAGTCAGGAGGCCGAAGCTGTTGGATCAAGTCCTCTTGACTTGGGACCAGTTGCTGAAACTTTCTGGATGTTATTTCCTCCTCTGTTAGTTGCATGATCAGATCAAATAATTTCTAAGGGTATTCCATCTCTAAAAGTATTACTGAAAATAAAACTAAATTAATACTTTACATTTCTCAAAATGCTTTTCTAGGCCTCATAGAGGATGGGCTGGATACCTTTTGGGAAGCTGGCAGCAAAGCCGAGCACCCACCTGTCACTGCAGATGATACTGGAACTTTACTGAGCAATAACGGTTGGCCGTCCATATGTAGTGTGCCTGGCTTCCTCATCACTTGGCCAGCATTGTCTGTCGTCCAACACCATGACTGCAACCTCTCTCAGCATTGAGGGGATGTGTGTTCGTGGTCCACCCGCTCAGAGAACAGAAGCTACGCTGCTGATGTCATTTGAAGTGGGTTGGGCTGTAATGCCATGGAGTACCTGCTGAAAGAGAATTTCCGCAGCTGAGTATTTGCACACTAGTAGTGGAAAGTCTAAATCCAGGCAGACATTCAGCAATCTGAGACACAGTGGCTCTATTTGCAGGTATATCAAAGCAGCCAGTGAAACATTCAATAAACCAGGCTAATTTATTAACTGAATAAAGAGGCTACGGTCCTAAAACAAGGGAAAGAATAAGTGAATACAGAAAGCATTTAATTCAGAGCAAGAGCTATTGATTCGACACAGAAGCATTCCTTGTGCAGTCTCCTCCCCACAGTGATCAACGTTAGTAGGAGATAGCAGAGTGTGATGGTTAAGAGCATGGCTTCTGGTGCCAGATACACTTGTCCTTCAAATTCAGGCTCTGTTATGCCCCATCTGTGTGACTTCAGGCAATTTTATTTAAGCTGTCTAAGCCTAACATCATCATCTGTAAAGGAAAGCTATTGATGCTGACCAATATAGTTATTGTAAAGATTAAACAAAATGATGGGTACAAAGCACTGCACGAACTTAATGGTTGGCATATGTATAAAATTAGTGATAATAGTAAAAGAAGTCATTATAGCAGTTTCTTGTCTCCAAAACCTTGGAAGTATTTTATGATGCTAACCAACTTGTATTCCATAATGCCTTTGAATTTTACAGTAGTTTCCATCAGAATCCACCTAGTTTCAAACATAAGCCCTTGAAGAACCATTGCCTCTCCGCCACATGCTGCATCGCTCTCTACTCCTCTGAGGTGCTGAGCGATGGCTGCTCCAGTGTGCGTCGACAGAACCGTCTGGGATGTGGGAAACCATGGTGCTGCCCAGTACGGTAGCCACTAACCACATGCAGCCCTTGAGCACTTGACATGTGGCTAGTGTGACTGGGAAACTGAATGTTTACTCTGTGTAATTTAAATTTTAAGATTAAATTTAGAAAGCCACATGTGGCTAGTGGCTGCCATTTTGAAGCCACAGCTATCCATGATAACAAACCACGTTGATGTGAAGTTTCATAATTGCTAACATTTCTTTCTCTAAACTAGTCAATTTCGTCTCACAGATTCTACAGTTAAAAAATTGTGATCCCTTTAACAAAAGAGGACAAAATGTTCTTTTTGGGTACTAAGTCATCAACCACATTACTTAAAAGCCTTCTATTCAGGGACTGCAGCAGAAAGTTTCCAATTTTTAAACTAAAGAAGACAGAAAATTCTGTAGAAACCTAGGGGATCTACTGAATCTCATCGACATAATGATGTGCTCATGACCAAGTATTTGATCACCTTAATAAATGTTCCATGAAAACAAATGAAGAATGTACATTGTCTGTTTATATGGTACAAAATTGTAAACCCATCTAATAAGGCAAGTGTTTAGATTGTGTTCTTAATTATTTTTTGGTCTACTTTATCAAATTTGAAAAAAAACATTTCATTGTATTTCTAGAAGTCTTTGCTCTTTGTATTTCATTATACTTTTTAGTATGTAAATTTTACATCCTGGAGTTTCATTTTTAACCTTATATAATAATCTTCTTTGACTCAGTTAATGCTTTTCTCTTTGGATTTCACTCTGATACTGATTATTGCTACTTCTGCTTTATTTCATTTGTATTTTCTCACATTTTTCTTTGTGCTTCTGTTTATTTTCCATTCTTTGTCATTTCATTGTGATGGTTTTTGTATAGACACAATAGGGCTGAATTTTATTCTTTTAATCAGATATTAAATATATTGATGCCTTAATTGCTTGATTAAAAACTAAGCTTACTCATGTTTATTGTGATTTAGATACATTTGGTTTCATTCCTATCATTTTATTTTATATATATAAATCATCATATTTTGTGGTTTTTCTCTTGTCACCTTTGTTATCATTTCCAGTTTCATAAATTATAATATATTTCAATTCTTTATTTCCACTGCCCTTCTTCCTTAATTAAGAAATTCTACTATGCTCTTCATTGAACTAGTGGTTACCTTTCTGTCTTTCACCATTATGTTAAAACCTCTGTTCCTCTCTTACAAATTTTGTACAATATCTAAATTAAATAATATCTATTCCTCTCACCTCAAGACATTTTACTGATTTACTCCTGGTCCCAAACTGAGATAGCAGTAAGTCTCATCTTTTACTTAAAATACTCATTTCTTAGAAATCTTGCTCTGTTTTATGAGCTATTTCTTCCATCTGATTTCCAGACAACTAATTTAGTTCAACACAATAACCATCTCTTTTTCTGCTCTTCTGTTGAGTCTGTATATTGTAAGAGTTTACTTTCCAGAACCAAAGAAAGACTTTGTTCTTCTAATTTTTATTTGTCTATTCATGAAACAAATTTCCTCACTACCAGTATGCATCCAATTATATGGGTTTCTACAGCAATAGCAAATTTTCAGACTATGTAAGATACGGTCACTTTTATTTTACTGAGCAGGTGTCATAATACTATGACCTTTCTGTTGAGATATTGCAGGGGGATCTCTTTGTCTTTGAGCCTCTCCTGGTGCTGATGTATAAGAAAGAAGTATAAGGTTCTAATCACAGGAATCAGGAATGATCCACTTCACCAGTATAGACCACCACCACCATCACCTCCACTGCTGGACCATGAATGCTAGCCGGACCAATTGACCATCCACTGTTCTTCACACACTGAGCAACAGAGGCCAGCCTTTTCCATTTGTAATTCAAATGGATCCATCAATAGATGCTACTCGTGTCCTCGTAGAATGCCATATGATCTGATGGTCTTCTTCTTGCTCTTCATTTTTCCCCAAAACTCCCAAATAATGAAAACCCCAGTAACAAATCACATTACTCTCAGGAGGATCTTAGCCTGTCTACTAAGATGTTATGCTGGAAGTCACAGGTTGGGACAGAATCATAGAGAGGAATTTTTGTTTTCCCATTGTACATTGTTTCCTGGGAAGAGTGTCATTTACTAGGTTTGATTTGAGTCAGTGGCATGTACTTGGCTGCCTACATCACTCAGGAGGCATTGATTTGGGCAGAAATTTCAATAAGAAAATCTTATATAAAGGCTCCACCAGCACATTGTGTGTGACATTTTATTCACAGCCACTGTTAATCCAGTCTCGTGACCTCATTATCTTTGGATCAAGGGATAAATAAGATCTATCAAGCACCTTATTTACACTGGTTCTGTTTCTGACTTTATTGATAATAGATAAATGTTTTGTGAGCATATCACTTTTCCCTGAAATAATATCCAGGCCTACTTATGTTAAGTTTTCTTTAGATACCATAACATTTGGTACTTTTTGGGTTTGCCTTGTGTATGATCCATTTTTTGTGTTAATCATTTACATCTCTGGCCCATTTATTAACTCACATCAACATATTTTTGTCTCTTTAACTTTCTTCTTCAAAAGTGACAATATCCTTCTGCTTAAATAATCTTACTAGTTTTTAATCTTCGGCAGTTTTTGTTGTTCTTAAAATAAGTTAATTGGTTTAGCTCTTGGGAGAGTGCACTTTAAGTTTATAGGCCATGAATTTTAGGACCACATCTTTGATGGCCTTCATCCTTATGGAACGTGACATCAAAGACAGCAATTTTGTTTGCATCATTGGCCAAAGCCTAATTATCATTCCCACCTCTTCATTCTTAAAATGCCCTTCGATGTCAGCAGTAGCTTTGTGCTTGGAAAGACTGTAGGAAAGGTGAAAACTGTCCTTCCTTGCCAAGTACACATTCCATCGAAATATTAAATAATGGTATTATGTTAGAAATAAAATGCAGTGTAACTGTGGCAATTAAAATAATTACTCATCTATTTGCAGAAGCAAAACTCTTTAATGTTATTCTCAGTGCACAGAGAGATAATTTCTCCCTGATGTAACATGGCTAGATGGAGTCTCATTTTTGGAGGAAACCAGAAGAAAAGTAAAATTGGACATGCTAATTGGGAGTTAGGAAATCCTACTAGGAGGCAGGAGGATGCATCTGTGGAGTTGTGAAAATACTCACTAAAATAGTATAAGTCTTTGTTCTGTTAGGAGAAGGCAAAGTTACCAAAAACTGAGAGTGCAGATAACCCATGCTGGGTTAAGTGGACACAGGGCAGGGATAAAGCGTGCGAGCCCTTGGAGCGAAATGGATCTCAAAAGTTGAAACTCGGCTTCATTTTTCTCCAGCTCTTTGATTCTCCACATATTACTTAATCTCTGATGTTTAATTTCTTCATTTATAAAAATGGTAAAAATGTTTGTTAGCACTTAGGATAAAAGGATATAGTTTATAGAAAGAGCCACTACAACATTCCTGCAACCTTGTTAATTTTTTTCCCTTAATTTTTAAGAAATGGATGCAATGAGTTGCTGTCACAATCCAACAGTGAGATACCATTTTCCCCCGTTAAATGAATAAAAACTAAACTGTTTGTTGTGTGTTGGAGAGAGTGTGGGGAAACAGACTCCCTTCAGCACCACTGAGGGTGTACATTGGTGCCATCTAGGTGAAGAGCAATTCTGCAGTAGTTTTCAAACTGGACACTAGACCCTGCAATGCCAATGCTAGTAATTTAGCTTGCAGAAAAACTTGCCGAAGTATATAGTCACTAAATATGCTCAAGAATGCCCGTGAGGCTCCGTGTGCATGTACAGTCACACACGGTAGTGGTCGCCGCTGCACGTGCATGTTTCAGTGCTTTTGCTGATGACTCCGTACAAAAAATATTCAGCTTACTTGCTTGCTTTATTTAAATATGATTTTTAAAGTTTACTTATTCATTGAGCTCTTTAAAATATTTTTTAAATGGTGGTAAAATACACATAACATAAAATTGTCCATCTGAACCATTTAAATTTGGGGCATAGAGTACGTTCACATTGTTTTGCAACCATCGTCACCATCCATCCAAAGAACTCTTTCCTCTTGTAAAACTGAAATCTCCTAACCCCTAAACAGTAGGCTCCCCTTTCCTCTCACTCAGCCCCTGGCTTGGAATCGGACAACTCTAGGGACCTCATGAAGTGAATCATACAGCGTGTGCCCTTTCGTGACTGGCTTGTTCCACTCAGCACGGTGTCCACAAGGTTCATCCACGTTGTAGCACCTGTCAGAATTTCTTTCCATTTTAGGGCTGAATAATAGTCCACTGTCTGTATATACCACATTTTGTGTATCCATTTGTCTGTCGATGAACACTTTGGTTGCTTCTTGTTTTTGGTTACTGAAATAATGCTGCCGTGAACATGGGTATACAAATATCTCTTCAAGTGCCTAAAGTCTAGCAGATTTTAGTAGTCACTTTAAGAGACCTTTAAATAATACGTGCTTCTATTTTCATACTGAGTTCATGAAACCCCTCCATACCTTTTGAACTGTTTTATATATCAAATACATCTTTTATCTTTCTTAAGTACTTCAGTTGTGTACCTTAAAAACCTTTACAAGTACTCAAATAGCTCTTATAAGCTAATAAATTTAAAACTGCATGTATAAATACTCAAACCCGAGGTTCACTTAAATTATCAAATTCTGTATGTAAACATGGTGAAATTTTAATTTAAAAATCACAGTTCTACTACACATCTGTTAAAGGGCTGATAACAAGAATCTATCTAGAACTCAAAAAAATCAACAAGAAAAAATCAAACAACCCCATCAATAAATGGGCGAAGGACATGAACAGAAACTTTTCCAAAGAAGACAGAATAATGGTCAGCAAACATAAAAAAATGCTCAACATCTTTAATCATCAGGGAAATGCAAATCAAAACCGTAATGAAATATCACCTAACTCCAGTAAGATTGGCCTTTATCAAAAAATCCCAAAGCAACAAATGCTGGCGAGGATGTGGAGAGATAGGAACACTCTTACACTGCTGGTGGGACTGCAAATTAGTGCAACCTCTGTGGAAAAGAATTTGGAGATACCTCAAAGAGCTACAAGTAGAACTACCATTTGATCCAGCAATAGCACTATTAGGCATCTACCCAAAGGAACAAAAGACATTCTATAATAAAGACATCTGCACTTGAATGTTTATGGCAGCACAATTCACTATTGCAAGGATGTGGAAACGACCCAAGTGCCTGTCAATCCGTGAGTGAATTAATAAAATCTGGAATATGCATCCAATGGAATACTACTCGATTATAGGAAATGATGATGATCTAGCACCTCTTGTATTATCCTGGATAGAGATTGAGCTCATCCTCCGAAGTGAGGTATCACAAGAATGGAAGAATAGGCACCACATGTACTCGCCATCAAAGTGGCACTGACTGATCAACCCTAAGATGCTCACACCGTAGTAATATTCTTTGGGGGTTAGGGGTTTGGGCGTGGGTAAACTCACAACTAATGGACGCGGTGAGCGTTGTAAGGGGGGGAAGGATACGTCTCAAATCATGGTTGGGATGTGGCAAAGTCATAACATGTCACCAAAATGTTTGTACCCCCATAATTTTCTGAAATAAAATTTAAAAAAATCACAACTCCAAATAAGTTATTTATTTGAAACTGTGGTTAAAGGCAATCTCATGGAATGGGCCAAATGCCATTAAGCATTACAGGAACATGATGTTTGCACAGATTCCTTAGAATAAAAATGTTAATTTAATGGCTTAAATTCTCTTAAACTTTTTTTTACTTAATTCTAAAATTTCCAAAGGTTGAAAAGATGCTCATCTGTCAACTACCATATCAGTTATTTGAGTTTATTTAATCCTAAAGATTTAGACCCAGCATGAAGTCCGAAGCTCAGAGATCCAAGGCAAATCTTATTGAAACTAAGGACACTCTTTTATTATTCCATGTAATTTTGGGGATTGCTTCTCTGCACGCTCTGTTTATATCTGTGGTCAGAGATTTCAGCTGGTACACTGAGCAGATTCTCAGTTATAACCTTATCATTGAGATACGTAAAACCTAGTTCACTGATGTCACTGCTTTCTTCTACCTTTTAATCTCAGTCCTTTTCTTTTCTTACTTACAGGCTTGTCCAGCATAGGTTCCATAGCCTGTCATTTCAAAATATGCTAACATCACCCTAAGCTCCCTCACCATTCTGTATTTTTTTTTTCACATCTAACAGATAAAAACCCAACCCTGGATGGACCCTGGCCTCTGGGCGAGCTCAGCTGCCTAGAGCTGCCAGAAAAAGCCACAAAACAGGCCAGATGGTCCCACTGTGAGTTACAAGTTCATCTTGTTCATCCATCATAGAGAGACACTGGATGTCACCTGAGAATCGACCGGGTTCTCAGGTCTGCTCCCTGCCCTCATATCTGCAGCGCTATCTCAGTTAACTCAAAGTTAACTCAGCACACCAGCTAACCCCCACCAAAGACCTACTGCCCCACCTCCTGCTTCACAGGGAAAATAGAAGATAGAGAGAATATTGGTCGTTTTCCCTCCAGCATATAAACATGCCTGCATCTCTGTGCATCCTGCCCTCCTTTCCTCAAGCTGCAGGAAAAGTGCTTTTCTTCTCCTACCTGAGGATCACTCCTTCATACAAATTCTGGTTTCATGCTCAGCCTAACTTCTCAGGGATCTTATACTAGAAATTCTTCTTTTTTCGGAGGGCGGGTAATTATAAACCCTCCCTTTCAATTGGGGCATCCATTCCCACTGGCTCTTAGAAATGCAAGTCTTTCATAGAACAAAACAAAACCAAAAGACCCCAAAAAATAAACAACAAAATAAAAAGGAACAACAAACCTTCTTCCTTAGCCCCAATCCCCCACCAGAGCCTAGAAAAATATCCAGCATGTACTAGTCACCCAATAAACTGAGTTGTATGAGTTAATTTCCAAGAGCAAATTAAGAGGAAATTCAAGGTTCAGAACATTATATATAAATTACATATAAATATAAATAATATACCATCTGTATAAATAAGAAAAAGTTATAGGTAAACCTACAGAACTATTAATTGTGTTTTCACTTAGAAAGATCACAAATTTGAACATGATAAGGGAAAGGAATTTTATTTATTTGATTTTATTTTTTTTCTGTATGGTTTGGATTTTAGCAAGTGTATTATATTTTATTTAACAATGTTTAAGTTTTTCTTAATTTATTTTTTCTTTAAACAATAGTGCTCCACTTTGGCTTTATAGCATCTCTAGTTATATTAAAAGGACTTGTGAAATTATAGCAAAATTCCCAAATAAACTCAACTGTGTTTATTTAAAGTAAAATATGAACATAAGTTGTAATAAAAAAAGATAAAAAATAGCAAATATTAGCAAGGATAAGGAGGAACTGGAACCCTCATATATTACTGATAGGAATATAAAATGGTGCAACTATTTTGGAAAGCAGTTTGGCAGTTTCTTAAAAAGTTAAATGTACATTTGCTATACAACCTGGCAGTTCTGCTATTAAGTAACTACCAAAGAAAAATAAAAACATATGTGCACAGAAAGACTTCTATGTAAATATTCATAGCAGCATTATTTATAATATCCAAAAAGTGGAAACTTCCCAAATGGCCACTGCCTGGTTAACAGTTGTGGTATATCCACAACTGGAAACTTATTCAGCAATAAAAAGAAATGAATTACTGATCCATGCTACAGTATGCATGATCCTCAAGAACATTATGATAAGTAAAAGAAGCCAGACAAAAAAAACCATGCAGTATGTGCTTCCATTTAGATGAGTTTTCCAGAGAAGGCAAATTTATAGTGACAGAAATTAGATCAGTGGTTGGCTGGGGGCTGGGGCTGAGAATGGACACAAGGAATTTTTGGGGGGTGGATAGAAATGTTCTAAAACTGGATTTTTGTGATAGTTGCACAATTCAGTAATTTACTAAAAGTCATTGAATTGTACACTAAAGACAGGTGAATTTGTGGCTTGTAAATTATATACCTTAATAAAGTTGTTTGGAAAAAGACCAATGAGCAAAGTTTCTGATGAGCTTGCTAATATCACCAATTGTTTAATGTGAATAAAAAGTGAAATTATATAAAACAAGTTGATATGCTATATTGTATTTAGATATTAGAAAATCAAAATAGCAATATTTGTGTTTCACAGTCTTTTAGCAAAATTTTCTTGTTCATGTAATGAGGAAAATCTGTTTCCAACCTACTGATTCCGACATACCAAGTCGTAAGCGATTCTCTCCTTTTATATTTTGCCAACAAGTATGTCCTTGACTATGAATGGTTAATGTGGTATCCAATAATATTTTGCCCACAGTGAAACTTTCATGAAGAGAGTTCATGGCCAATAACAATTAATTAAGGTCTTTTTAGGATTCTTTTGTCTATAATGAAAATGCAAATAGAGTTTGGGACAGGTTGTTTTAATCTGATCAGGAGATTTAAATTCTTTTTCAGTAACTAGCACTGGTTCTTATTTTATGTTAGTAATTCTTGAATGAGTAGATAAGATGGTAAATTTAAATTTTAAAGTAATTAATTGCCAACCAGAAAGCAAAAGGTCATCATATAAGAAAATAAACTCAACACAGTTTGAAAGGAGGCAAATGTAAGCAAAAGGAAAAAAAAAAAAGAAATAATAAATTCTGTTTTTGCTAAGGGTAGTCTGGGATTGCCTTAATTGGTGCCTCAAACATGAAAGGTCATTTGCAGAGGACAAACAACTGTCCTTGTCCAGATATTCCCCTTGTCCACAGAGACCATACTAAGAGGACATAATTTTAAGAAGGGTTAGTTAGAAGAAAGAATGAATCTCCTGACAGGTTGGTTTACATAAAAACAGGGTTATGAAGGAGGCTGTGCAGGCTTCTCTCTGGGAATCCTAAAAGTATACAGAATGTAAACATAGGTATTTATGCATGAATCTAAAAAAAAGTGTATTACACTAAAAAATGTAGACTTTTTAAAAAGTGTATTACACTAAAAAAATGTGGACTTTTCCCTACATGTTCAGAACTTGATATAATTTATAATTGTGAGTCTAATATTTATTTAAAATTGCAAAATATGTATTGTCTGAAGGACAAGAGAGTAAATTTTAAAAATTTATGACCTGGCAATCTTTGGTATGGGAAGTGTGCTTATTTATAAGTTTGACATATCTTCACGTATACTCCAAAGATCGTCTTTTTCAAAAATGAGATTTGTAGCCAGCACATCTGTTGTTCTTATGCATGGGATTAAAATGAGCTATTTTTGTTGAAGTTCAGCTGCAGAGTATCAGAATGTTAAACCAATTTGCCAGAAAAGTTACCTATTCTAGATTTTGTTTCTTTATATTGAACTTTTAAAATGTTCTTTTCTTCTATATGAGAAAGTCTCATTCTTCGTTTAAAAAATAGAAGTTTTATGTGGTTTTAAGTTGTGTTTTTGTCATACTGCAGCATTCATATGCATCTAAGCCTTTCTAGCTTGGCATTTTGAATGTTACATTATATCCAAGTTTGATTTTCTTAGTAGCTGTTTTTCATAAAAATTATACCAACATTATTGACCCTTCCTCCTTTGAATGTGAGATTGTCTTGTTCTTACAAAAATTTGAATTAAACTTGTTCTAGTTTTCCCCTTGGAATGGAATAATGCAGTTCATGTTAGGGCTTATCAGGAAAGCCTGAGTGGCATTTTGTATTCCCAAGAATTAATAAACTGTCTTCCTAACAATCCTTGTGTATGGAAAAAATGTGAATTGGTCAGTCCTCAGGAAACTGACCTTTCTCTGATTTCTTGTAATCTCTCAAAACAGGAATAGCAAAACTATCAAATAAAAAAATATTTATTTTATGATTCAGTTCTGTTTAGAAGAATGTTTACTGATCATCCAAAAGGTTCATCAAAGTAAATTACAGCAGATGGAGGGATAGAGGAGAAATGGCAAGCACCAGCTTTTGAGTCGCCCACAGTCTAAATCAGTCCTTTTGAAACTCTAGACTGTGTGTGGATCTCCTGAATGTACTGTTGAAAATGCAGATGCAGGGTCAGCGTGTCTGGGACAGACAGAAGACAAACAACTGTCCTTGCCCTGAGTCTGCATTTCTAATCAGCTTCAAAGTGACGCAGCGGGTCCATAGATCCCGCTTTGAGATTTAAGTATCTAAGTGAGTTGTCCTTAATATTCATAGAAAGTCTACCTATATACCATACAGGACATAACATTTACTAAGGTTTTTATCATCCTAATAACTGAGCTGGACAATGGTAGTCATCTGCTAGAGCCAGAGATCATGCGTTATAATACTAACTTACCTGTAAAGAATCCATGACCATGCGCCTTATTAATCCTGTCTTCCTAACTGGGCTACCCACAGAACTAAAGAGACTGACACAGAAATAGAAATCAGATTGTTAGAACTGAATATTTATAGATGATTTAGACTGCCCAAATATGTTTAGGGTATGGAAGGCATGTCAACTTCGTAAATAAGCACGCTTCCCATACCAAAGATTGCCAGGTCATAAATTTTTAAAATTTACTCTCTTGTCCTTCAGACAATACATATTTTACAATTTTAAATAAATGTTAGACTCACAATTATAAATTATATCAAGTTCTGAACATGTAGGAAAAAGTCTAGTTTTGATTTTTTGAACTCTTGTTCACCTAGTGAGAAAAGAAAATCTTCGCTAGATGAAGCGCAGTCGTTAATGCTGATGGCTTCAGGGCCCAGGCAGGGAACCTCCATGAATGAGAGCTGGGGGCTAGGAGAGCTGGGGCTGTGGTGTCCTGGAGAAAACATGCCTCATCTCATCAGTGCCATGTGGCGTGGCAGGCCTAGCATGGCCAGACTTTCTAAATTTTGAAGAAAAGTCAAAGATACAAATTTCATGTGAAATTTTCCAATTTTACAATGTTGGCTAGTAATTTAAATTCTTTAAAAGCATTATTCAGTCCAAGAAAACACATCTGTATCCCAGATTCAGCTCATGAGCCACCCATTTACAGTGTCTAGTGTGGAATACATTGAAGTCTCTTAATGTACTTCTCATGATTGGAAAATTATGAATTTTCAAAATGAAACGCTCTAGCCTTTTTTCTTTGGACACTTTGGTCAGAAGAAATAGTCTCTGTTTTGTGCATTTGGACGCACTGGTATAATATCCGTATATGATCACAAAACCTGTCTTTCCTCCTTCTCTCACATTCCAGATTACAGGACAGGCCCGTGTTTCACTCAGGTCAACAACCAGATGTGCCAGGGGCAGCTGACAGGCATTGTCTGCACGAAGACCCTGTGCTGTGCCACCATTGGGCGGGCTTGGGGCCACCCATGTGAGATGTGTCCAGCCCAGCCTCAGCCGTGCCGACGGGGCTTCATCCCCAACATCCGCACCGGAGCTTGCCAAGGTGAGTCAGCCACTGGCTGTGCGTCGCCACGGACAAGCCGCTTCTTTCCCTGGAGTTGGGGCATCTGGCACTGTGGGTGGTGACCTTTTACAATAGCCATTTCCAAGAGGGGCCTGTTAACAAGCCTGACCAGAGATGTTTTATCTTCTAGCCACCTAATAAATGTGTTTCAATGCTTGATGTTAATGGAGAAGAGAGAAAGAGATGACAATTTGGGGAAATTTTAAAAATGCAGTATAAAATATTTAATATAGTCAGAGTATGGACCACTCTATCTAAATCCAGATGACAGGACACCTCCCACTCCTTATCCCCAAACTCTAACATGCAAATACCCAGGAAAAACATATTTTCTTTCTCTTTCAATCTCCTTCAAGTTATGAAAACCTGAACCCAGGTAACAGGGAGAAGGGAGCCACCCGATATTGGCCCTTTATTATTATTAACAGTGTCTTCAAATACAAAGTGTGAACTCTGTTCATGACTGTAGCTATTTCAAAGCTTGTAACCCTGGCGGGATATAATCTTATTTCCACGCCTTGAAACTCTCCAACCACATTCAGGGTTCTGAGGATGCTACCAACAGTAGACTCCAATCCAAGTAGCCAAAATTGTTACATATTTAGCAGTTAATTATCTTAATTAGTTTTTAGCCACTGTAACTCTTAACCTCTTTTAAACTAATTCTCTGATGTCGTATGTGTTAAATCAATTTTTAGAGCTTGCAAATATTCTCTCTAATGAGATCTCATGGTCATTGCTTTCATATTACGCAGCACTGGGATCATAGGAAAATGGAAATGACTTTTGTAGTGTTCACAGAAATGATATTACCCATATTTGAAACTTGGGGAGTTAGGTTTATTTGTTATAATTAAATCATATACAAAGTTAGATCTGAAGTCTTTCAAATTGATGTTAGTAAGCAATGTCTGAAGTAAAGATGCTATCTACCCTGCCCATGTAAATAGTATATTGTGGAAAACTAGTCCAGTGTCCTAAAACCCAAATGAGAATAGTAGTTTGGGGAGCCTGTACACAGCCTTAGTTCACTGAATAATAAAATGTGAGTGCTCTGCATAATTTGGTAAATGTGTCCCTGACAGTAGCCCCCAAAGATTTTTGTTAGTGTTATAGTTTTATAAAAGATTAATATTTTTAAAATGACATATATCTGTACTCTTTTCAAATCAGAACTACAGGAATACCCAGGGGATGAGTATATAACTAAAAAATTCAGCAACTTTATATCACATATGAAAGCCATGTGAGCTGTGCATCTAGAATGGATTTTTGTGACTATCACAGGTCAGAATTTAATGATGAAGATTGGATTATATGCCATTTTTAATCTTTGTTTACTATGGATAATAAAATTCTACATCTTTTATATGAATACCAGTCTGATTATACAGAGTTCCTGATAATGCAACCATTTCTTCTATAGGAAGATATACTTTACTACATCCTATTGTAGTCTTTATTGTACTACCTAGATTTCTCAGATTAGTATATAGATTACCATATAATTTATATAATGTAAATAGATTGCTATTAAAAATAAAATTATAGGCCGGGCGCGGTGGCTCACGCCTGTAATCCTAGCACTCTGGGAGGCCGAGGCGGGCGGATCGTCCTGAGCTCAGGAGTTCGAGACCAGCCTGAGCAAGAGCGAGACCCCGTCTCTACCAAAAACAGAAAGAAATTCATTGGACAGCTAAAAAAAATATATATAGAAAAAATTAGCTGGGCATGGTGGCGCATGCCTGTAGTCCCAGCTACTCGGGAGGCTGGGACAGTAGGATTGCTTGAGCCCAGGAGTTTGAGGTTGCTGTGAGCTAGGCTGACGCCACGGCACTCGCCCCAGGCAACAGAGTGAGACTCTGTCTCAAAAAAAATAAAATAAAATAAAATAAAATTATTATACTGATTTACTAGATTAATTCCCACTGGATTTATTAGAGTAATACTTTTTCTTTATTCTATGGACCTTATTACCTTCTAATGTATTTATTTTATTGTTTTCATTCTCTCTGAGCTAGAATGTAAGGTCTATAACAGCAGAAATCTTGTTTATTCCCCAAAGTCTAAGGCATCTAGAATAGTGCTTAACATGTAGTAGATGCTCAGTAAATACCTTTTGAATTAATAAATGGGATTAAAATTGAAATACTTCCAAAACCCACTATTTCAGAGAAAATAAAACAGTTCAGGTTGAGAAAAGCCTGTAACTTCAACCAGAACATCCCACGTTATTGACTGTCCTCTTCTGTATTTATACTTATGCATTTTTACTTTGATATTTTGTCAGAGAGGCCTAGTTTTTCCAAACACAATTATGAAAAAAATGTATCATCTGATCTCAAAATTACTGAATATCTTTCAGGATTTAGTAAGGCTCCATCTGCCTAAAAATCTAATGGATTAACACAGTAATGGGAACAAAATGAAAGTTGCCACATGGTTAAAATGTCTTGAAAAGCACGTTGAAAAGTTCTGCTTTATTTCAAAATCATGGCATAGACAGAAAGTTCTCAATTAAATACTAATCCTTGGTTCAGGCTATTTTAAGACTACATCTTACTGTGATTTCATTTTTCCTTTTAAATTCCTAGACTGTTTCCCAAATACTTATGCCAAATTAATTTGAAAGAGTCGGGGCATGAAAAAAATAACACAAAACAGGGATCATGCATATCATACCTTTTTATGATAGTAATCATTTTTTGATGATTGAAAAGTTTTATACAGTTAATGATAAATTTAAACTATGGGGATGATAACTGTAAATAGGTTCATATTGGCTCTAAAACATGGTTCATATTAGTTCTGAACATAATGATATTCTGTAGCTAATATAATTAGCTTAGAATTATTACCTTATCTATAGTTTAAGAGGATTGAAACATAATCTTGTAATAAACAGATAACTGTGGAAAATGAAGGATAAAAGAAAATTAAGGTGCTACTTAAAAAAATTAAGCTGTGAGAAAATCAGTAATTTTATAAAATTCCTGACTGCTTTAATACTGGAAGCCATGTGAGTTCTAGCCCTTGTGCTTAATCTACATTTAATATTATACTTTCTTCCATTTTCTTGTATACTAAAGGACCAATGTCAACTCATGTAAATCCTTAAAATTTGAGCTATCATAAAATGAGCGAACTAAAAAATTTAAAAGTAGCATTAAGCCTTTTTCCAAGAGTATTTACATTTTTATTAAATATTTATTGTAATTATTTACATATTTAAATGTATCATAAACTGCCATGTGCGTATTATTTTCTTACAAATAGTTTCTTTTTTTTCTATCTTTAGTGTCATGAATATATGCTCATTAGAAGTGACATTTAATTTAAGATTAGTACTTGGCTTTGGGTCTTTTAGGTTTTCAAATGAATAGGCTGCACGTAAAATTTTTAAAAATATATCAAAATAAAAGTTGCATAGTTATTAATTTATGGCATTTAATGTATAGAGATTAGGCTTTTAAACTACTATAAATGTTTCAAAACTGAAGATATAGCTAAAGACATTTGCTTATTAAAATTTCATCTCTTGTTTCATCATTGGTGATAGTAGCTCTATTCCAGGTGACGGGAGAGGCGTGGCAATTCACATACTCAGCACGGTCAGGCCCTAGCTAGGACACAGGATAAGGACTCAAAAAAAGAAAAAAAAAAATAGCAAGACATATCCTAAATCAGTCCCTGCAAAACAAATGCTGTTGTGTGTTCTTTTCGTATGTATTGGTGTGCAGAAATCCGTAATTTCTTTAGTCTGACTGCACGTGAAAAGAGTAGGGAAGAGTTTAATCTCAGCTGAAACCAGGCAGGTATTGCTAGTTCCTCAGCTGTAGAATGAAGGGATGATGCCCTTAATAGAAAGGTATTTCTAGGCCATCTATATAGCACAATGTGAAAAGGAAATTTTGCTATTATCTGATTCATTTAATTTGTATAAATTATTAAAGATAGTTACAGCCAAAACAAGTTTATCTTGGTTGTCTACATTGACTGAGTTAACCAAATTATTATAAAGTCTAACTTTAATTCATGCTTTGTCAACACAAGCTATTCCTATAAAATTCAAAAACTTCACTCAAAACATAGTCGATTATAGAAACTCCTATTTAAAGATAGCAGAATATTCGCCTTCTTTTAACCTCGCAAAACTAATATGAAAATGAATAATAGAGAACAGCACAGCATTCTAAAATAAAATTATGTCACACCCAGTTAAAGGCAGCGAACACATGCTGTTGCTGGGAAGTCACTGGAACAGGGAGCAGGCCATTTCCTATGCCATCAGCCTGAAAGGCTGTCGGGTGGGTGTTTGAGCCTAAGAGGAGACAGCCAGGGCTGTGGATGTCCATTAGAGAGGAGAACGTTCCATAGGAGATAGATCTATTTCAGACCCTCGCAGGAGCGGAAGGGGCAGCGGAGGCACTGAGGGGGCAAGCCATCTCTAAGTGTCCTCTGCCAGCATTGCAGCACAGGACGCTCCTGTGGGTAAAGCGGTGAAGGAAAACGAGGAAGTAGGGCCCCCCATCAAGCAGTCCATCACTTCAGTGGCAGAAGGTAGGAGTGACATCACCAACTGAAAGCTGAATGATACTCAAGGGAAAAAAAAAGGCAGGAAGTGAAGTTTGGTGAGAAATTGTTTCAGTCAATATTCTCTGTAGAAGATTCAAAAACCCCATTTTTTCTGGGCTCTCCCCACTCTGTGTTTCAGGAAGAAATGGCTCCTCCGTTGAAAGATGAGTAATAAAGAGAAAAGACCTATACATAAAAAAGGAAGACCATAAGGAAAAGGCAGGTGAAGAATTACTACCCAAATAAATACACAGTTCATACACTTCTCTCTTTTCTCAAGGAAATTAGAATCAATATCACCTCTTTTTTAAAAAGTGCTCAAAGTTGTTTAGTGAAGACAATCAAATGAGATAAAAAGTGAATTGGTAGTACTCAAGAAAGACATTGAAGAAGGATTTAAAACTTTACCTAATTAAAGGTAAATAATACATACGACTGAAAAAAAATTGTTGATACAGGGTTAAGCTTGAGGAAGTCACGTAAATTATAATGTCAGAGAACAATAAATAAACAATGCTTAGAGAAAAACTTACACACAGTAAAGCCAGACTACAGAAAATTGATGAAAGGAACTGAAAAAATGTTTAAAGATAAAATAGAAAATTTGTCTAAAGTGATAATGGCTTCAATTTGCAGATTGGAAGGCACAAAGCTTCAATAGAAAGAGAAGATAATGAGAATCCCATGGGCAGAATATGGTAGAATAAGCAAGTTTTTGTTTTTTGTTTGTTTTTTTTTTTAAATAAGGTAATATCTCAGCTGGTCTCGGACTTCTCTAGAACAACTCATAGACCAGAAAACAGTGTGGCAATATCTGTAAACTTCTGAGGCAATAGCATGTACTTGAGTTGATGTATATTTAAATAGGATTACTTTAGCTGCTCTGTAGAAAATCAATTATAGGGAGGCCAGAGTGGAAGCCAAGAAGCCAGTTACAAGGTCCCTGCAGTAGTCCAGGTGATGGATCATGAAAGCTGAGGCCACAGTAGTGGCAAAGGGGAGAGTTGAGATGTTTGAGCAGTAAGCAGTTGTTGCTGATGGAACTATGTGAGATAAGTAAGAGGAAAATGCCACGTTTATCTCCCAGATTTCTGACTTTAACAGCTGGAAAATTATGGTGACATTTGTTGAGATAAGAAAGATTGCGATAGAACCATGCTCTGTTCTTTTCATTATAAGTTCAGAGTCCTGCAGATAGTAAGTCACCAATATTTGCTTGTTTTGATGAATTTGGTGTATCAGACATGAGTAGGTATTCTGGCTGAATGAAACCATATTGAATAATTGCCAAGATACCACATATTTCTCAGATTCCAAATACAGACCTATTTTTCAATTGCTGTACTTAAAGTTTGACATTTGTTTTTATACAAATAAAAGTATTATGTCTGAATATCTGCAGAGTATAGAAACAAGAGCTTCCATTTTAAAAATAGATTTCATTTGGACACAGGAAAAGTTAAAAAACAACACACTATCAAATACAGTAATAATTTTTAACCAAGGACTCTTTGTTCCCACACCTATAAATTAAATGAACCATTTTTATATGGCTATACTACTGCACATATTTTTCCATATTTTGACATGAACTAAAAATGATATACCATCTAATACTAATTTATATAATAAAATACATTTAATCTTTTAGGGCAAGTTTACTTGGAGAAGCTGGAGAATAAATGAAGTTATAAACTAGAATTGTTATTGTTTTGTTACATTATTTATAACCATAATAGACATGGACTGAGGTTATTATATAAGAGTTAAGTTCCAAAAGATTTAATTTTCTTCTATAAAATCCTTACATGTGATTTGAAGTAATTCAACATTTAAAGAAATAAGCTTGTGCCTTGAATTGAAGGAATGAACAAAGGTAAATCTGCACAATGTGGTCAGTGGAGAACTAGTCCTTAGTAGTTGCTTTTGTTAGGACTTTGCAGATGTCGAAACTCTTGCATAGTTTAAAGGTTTGAGGCTTTTTTTTTAATCGAGAGCACTTCTGCAAGCTTCTAGGTCTAAGATGATTATTTCTATATGATTTCTTTAAAATTTCATTTTTTAACTACTAACTTGACCTACCTAAAATAAATTAATTCTGTGTAACTGCACAGTCTAACAGACTTCAAAAATAAAGGTTTTCTGTTTCCTTCTAGCAAATACTTTTTAGGCAATTACAAAGTAAACCCTTTAATGTCAGATTTGAAAAATTACTGAATCTACTACAGTAAATACACAGTATAAGATTTTATGAATAGTATTAAGAGATTTATAGGTTTGGCCTCATTTCTCAGCTTATACCATGATATTCTTTCTCTGATTTATCTGCCAGGAAAAGAAATTTCTAGAGATGTTTTATACTACACTGTAATGAGGGTGGGAATGTAGTACATTTTAAAATAATGAGGTTTGAAATGTTCTGAATTAAACTGTTCAGTATATAAACTTTTTGCCACATATTTCATTGTAGTTGATTTTTGTTTGGATCAGATATCCTTTAATAAGACCCTGAAATCTACTCCAATTTCAGTGTAAAAATACTTGGGACTGTTGTAATTAGTTTTATAGACATAGCTAAAAGAAAGAAGAAATAATAAAGATGCTAAGCTTTTTTATAGGCTTGAATTCTCTAATTTGCACAGATACTCTAAGCTTGGGGGCTTACCAAAAAAATAGGGTAAATTGACATATACTGACACAGAGATGTATCCACAAAATATTTTTTAATGAAAAAAACTGAGATGTAGAACAAGACATATAATATGATCTCATTCTTGTTAAATAAGACCACTCACTATTCTCTGAATGTATATGTGAATAAAAGTCTAAAAGAATAGATTACTAACTTATATAAATGGGTTTTTTTTATATATTTCCTATTTTTCTTTAACATTTCTTGCAGTGGGGTATGTTATTTTCTAATTAAATATATAACATTAATAAATCTGTGTTAGCCTCTAACTTTGAATAGATTATAGCAAATTTGCACAAATTTACACTTTTTTAAATAACTTTTTTTTCCGAAAGTTATTATATGCAGTATAGGAAACTGAAAAACACGAAAAGCAAGGAACAAAGCCATCCACAAGCACAAGCAGTTTACAATTTGATATTTCCTTCCAGGTCCTGAATGTTTACACACAGCATCCAATTTCATGTGATTGAGATTGTACAGTATGTATCATGCTTTTTCACACATCGTGAATATTTACCAATCCAAAATCTCAAAGCTATATAAGTATTTTGTTAACCACAAATACACTACACCAACTCAATCTGTTAGGAATGAATGTAATCCTGCCTTTCTTGGGACAAAAATTTCATAGAAGACAAAAATGGCAACCGGGCGCGGTGGCTCACGCCTGTAATCCTAGCACTCTGGGAGGCTGAGGTGGGCGGATTGTTTGAGCTCAGGAGTTCGAAACCAGCCTGAGCAAGAGCGTAACCCTGTGTCTACTAAAAAATAGAAAGAAATTAATGAGACAGCTAAAAATATATAGAAAAAATTAGCCGGGCATGGTGGCGCGTGCCTGTAGTCCCAGCTACTCAGGAGGCTGAGCAGAAGGATCCCTTGAGCCCAGGAGTTTGAGGTTGCTGTGAGCTAGGCTGACGCCACGGCACTCACTCTAGCCCGGGCAAAAGAGTGAGACTCTGTCTCAAAAAAAAAAAAAAAAAATATGGTAGTAGGCCTCTAGGTAGAAGTGTTGGCAGAGCTCCAATTAAAATACTGCATTCCCTTAATGCTCGATTTAAAATCAAACATGAAGCAACAGAGTACATTAAGTGTAATGTTTCTAAGAGAATTCATTATCAGATCAATACCATTAAAATATTAGCAAGAAGGTATGTTTCCACTGAAATACTTACTGTGTTCTCATAGTACACCCAAAAGAGATGCACACACATCAATGGCTACCATCAAAATGTGAATGTGAACACAGCTGCACACAGCTCTCCTTTCCAACTTCCTTCTGCCCCTCTGCTGCCAACTTAACAACCAAATCCTGTCACACACTGCTCAGAGGTTGTTTAACAACTCCACATCCAAGGTGAATCTTTTCTATCAACTGTAACAAAAAGATACTCACAAAATGGCTAATTCACTAGTTCTACTTTTTATCATACGTTATTACCTCAGGACATCTCCAAAGCTTTGATGTTGCAAAATAATGAACTGTCTCCACAGTAAACACAGATACTTTAATAAAAATGCACACATAGACCTATAGTTGTAATCTAAAACCATCTTCTAGATATGGAGATGCTAGCAAAGAGCCTTGCCTTTCATCCTTCCTCTTCTCCCTCTTGCCCTACTCCACTGACTAAGTACAGGACCACATCCAGCTAAGGAAGGGCACTCACAGAAGATAGTCCTTCATAAAAACTAACATAACAAGAGGACATTTATAAAGGGATTATTTTACTACCTCTACTTTTAACATACTTTGAGCATTAGGACTTGTTTAGCCTTTAATACACACCAATATTAACTAAAACACATACAGAACGATGGTTAGGCAATCTTAACTGATCTACCTCATGGGCACAGAACCCTTCTCTGAATACATCCTCCTCCCCAACTCCCCCTGACAGTCAGCATACTCTCCAAGACATCAGGTTTAACAATTCCATCCCCCAAATGCAACCACTCCTATGGGGTGTTACTTTAGCCTTCTACTTTTAATATATGTTGTGCACATTTAAACATCTAGAAAGACTAGATGTTTCAAAGAGGTCTAAAGTTTTTTTCCACTATTGAATAAACAGTGCACACATATAACAAACACACTCATAACAAAAGCTGTAATTTCAAAGTGTCTTCTAAGTAGGAGCATTCTGGCCTAAAACCCTTACCCCCTCCCACCTCTGTCAACACAGTGGACAGGTCCAGGCATCTGTAATGCTTAGAGGGGATTTTAACAATTTCACTTCCATAAGTGTTTTTAAGAGCAGTCTTTCCTATGAATTTTAACACAAAGTCCACTCAGTGTATTAGTTTACTAACTCTACTTTTGTCATACACTGGCAGCCTCTTTAACATCTAGAAAGACTAGATGTTTTGAATAAGGACTTAGGTTGTCCACTACACACACAGTAGTGTTGAAGAGACTATACACTTCTAACGACGATTATATCTGACAGTATCTTCTAGTAGGAACATTCTGGTCTAGAATCCTTCATTTCTTCCAACTCCTCTCCACCACCAACCTGCTGGACATAGGCACATGTGTCACTTGTAATAGAGGTGATGTTATCATTTCACTTCCACAAGTCCTTTTCAGAAGACAGACTTTCTATGAATTTTAACAAAAAGTATACAAAATATTAATTTACTAACTCTACTTTTGTCATACATTGGCAACCTCTTTAATGTCTAGAAACTAGATATTATAAAATTGGGACTCATTTGTCCAGTATGTATACAATACATGCAGTGCAGCAAAGTTAAATGAAATGGCATATGACATACAGGGCAATGGATAAGGTGAAATTTTCTAGTATGCACTAACAAAACACCTTTTGCATAATTCTTCCCTCTCACCTCCCTCAACCCAGTGAATAAGTATAGAGAGGGCATTGTTCACAGAGGTGCTTTAACAATTCCACTTTCAAACACAATATTTCCTGTTGATTTTTAAAAGCCGTTTAAAAAAAGTGTTATTGTACTGCTTCAACTTCATATGCATCAAGCAACTCTAAGTATCTATAAAGACTAGATATTTCATACAAGAACTTGTTCACTTGTTCACTATGTACACAGCACTGTTGAATAAAGTTGCACCTGTGTAGCAATGGTTATAATCTGAGGTCTTCTAAATATGACCATTTTGGCCTTGAACCATTCCCTCCTCATTTCCTTCTCTCTGCCTTCAATCCAGTGGACAAGTACTGGCATGTGTAATGCCTAGAGATGGTTGAACAAATTCATATTCAAAAGTCACCTACAGGAGACAAGCTTTCCTGTGACTTTCAACACAAAGTGTACAAAATGTGCTAATTTTACTAAGTACTTTGTCATACCCTGGTGACCTCTTTAACATCTAGAGACTAGATATTGCAGAATTAGGACTCATTTGTCCATTAGATATACTACATACATACAGAAAAAAAATGCACAAAACATTTTTCTGTATGTATATAGTGTCTGAAAATGTCTAAGTATGGAACACCCTAGCATATTACCTTTTGCAATTCCTTCCCTCCCACCTCCTTCAAACTATTGGACAGTATAGATGGTACTGTAATGCTCAGAGAGGTGGTTTAACAATTCTATTTCCAAAAGACAGTATTTCCTATGAATTTTAGAAAAGAGATATTTGCAAAGTGCTATTTTACTACCTCTACATTTAACGCATGTTGGGCACTTCGAAACATCTGGAGAGAGTAGATGTTTCAGGTAAGGACTTAATTTGTCCATTCTATACATAGCAGTCTTGAATAAACTGCACACATGTACCAATAGTTATAATTTGAATGTGTCTTAGAAATATGAACATTCTTGCCTAGAACCCTTCCCCACTCCACCTACCCAATGGGCTATAATGCTCAAATTTTCAGAACACAGTCTTTCCGAGGAGTTTTAAAACAAAATGTGCAAAATATATCAGTTTACTAACTCTATTTTTGTCATACACTGGTAACTGCTTTAACATCTATAAAGACTAGATGTAAATTAGGACCGGTTTGTCCTTTATATGCACCATATACACAGATAAGTAAAACAAAATGCACAGACGTAGGACGAATGGTTAATCTTGCCTCACTGTAAGCGCACTGGCATAGAGCTCTTTCTTCTCCCTCCTCCCCTGAACCCACGTATGAACACAATGTGTACTGCTCAAGAGGTGGTTTGGCCATTCCCCCAAAAAATTTCATATGAACTTTAACAAAAAGGTATTTACAAAGGGTATTATTGCTTCTACTTTTAACATATATCGGGCACTTCAGAACATCTAGAAAGACTAGGTATTTAAAAAGAGTCGTTTTGTCCACTGTATATTCGGTAGTAAGGAATAAAATGCACCCACAAAACAACGGCTATAATATAGAAATATTTTCTAAATACGACCAGTCTGGCAGCAAATCTTCTCTTCCTTCTGAAAATCTTTTGCTCCACGTCCTCTAGCCCGCTGAACAAACGTGGACTAGTGTCGCTTCCAGAGCTGGTCTAACAACTCCATTTCAAAAAATCATTTCCAGAAGACAGTTTTTTCTATGATTTTTTTTTAAACAAATGGGCATTTACAAGATGTGTGGTTTTCTAACTCTGTCATAGATCGGCAACCTCTTTACATCTAGAAGGGCCAGATGGAGCAATTGTTTCTTTTAAAAAAGGTTGGGGGAAAGTGGAGAGCAGCTTTTTCATACGATATACACGGGCCTTCTATAACCGGCCCGAAAAGCTTCCCAGAGGGTGGTGTGCGTTTCCAAATGGCCAAATGCGCTGTGTTATTTATGGCTTCCGATAGCAAAATCTGATGGAACGAAGCGCAACAGCTCCATGCATGGCCCCGAACCGTTCACCGGTCTCTTCCCGGCTCCGCTCCCCTTCCGGCCCGTTAGGACCTTTGCGCGTCTTTGTCAGGACTAGGTAGGGCTCCCCAGTTGGGACGGCGCGGTCACGCCAAGGCCTGGCCCGTGCGGCTCCACGGCCCAAGGAGGTGACGGAGCCTGCGTCCCTAGCCCCGTCCTCTCGGCCCCCTAACCCTAAGGGCGCTCAGGCGGCCGCCTTCCCTGGAGGCCGGGCGGGGCTTCGTAGGCGGGGCCGGACCGGCGGCCGCCGGGTCATCCGGTCACCGCGGCGGGTTGGGAGGACCTTTGCCTCGGCTCCCAGGCCCGGCCCGGCAGGGGGCAGCCGCAGCCGGGCTCCGCGTTCTCGGCCGGAACGCACGTACACTTACGTATTCTATTTATCTTTATATGGAGTATTTATTGTAAATACTGAATTACATATTATTATAACTTACAGAGAAATAAATAAAGGCAAATTTACATAGATGTATAATTAAAGAATCAAAAACTTCAGCAAAAGGATTTTTCCAAATCCTCTATGTTAGCTGTAGTTTTTTGGACATTCCTTTATTTGGCTGAAGAAATTCCCATCTATTCCTGGTTTACTGAGATTTTTTAAATCCTGCTTGAGTGTTGAATTCTGTCACTTGCTTTTTCCACAGCTATGAAATGATCATATACTTTCTCTTTTAAAATCTGTGAATATGATGAAATTAATAGTGGTTGAGACTTGAATGGTAAAAAAGAATCTCAAATTCCTGGGATAAACCCCGCTTGGTCATGATGTGCTAACCTTTTTATATATTGCCAAAATTGACTTGTAAAATTTTTAAAGAATTTTCATGTGCCTGTTCCAGAGAGATATTACTCTATTGTTTTGTTTTTTTTTTTCCTTGTAATGTCTTTCGTTTTGGTGTCAGTATAATGCTAGCCCAACAAAATGTGTAGAACAATGTCCCCTCTTCTCTTTTTTGTAAGAATTTGTGTACAGTTGACATCATTTCTTTGGCAAATGTTTGAAAGAATTATTAACAGTAAAGCCACCTAGGCATGAAGTTTTTCTTTGTGTGAAGATTTCAAAGTTAGAATTAAATTTCTTTAATAGATGTAGTTCTATTAAGTTTATCTATTCTTGCTCCAGTGAGCCCTGGTATTTGTGCCTTTCAAGGAATTTGTATATTTTATCTTAATTACTGAATTTAGTGGCATAAGGTTGTTTATACTGTTTTCTTTGATCTTTTTAATCTGTATAGAATCTATAGTGATGTACTCACTCTCATTCCTTATATTGGTTATTCATTCCTTTTCTCTCACCTTTTCCTTGGTTTTGATAGAAATCTGTCAATTTTGCTTATATTTCCAAAACCATGTCTTGTAGTCATCGATTCTCTCTATTGTCTGTTTAATATTTTATCATTTTTCTTGCTTCTATTTATGTTAGGTTTTAATTTGCTCTTCTTTTTTAAATTTCTTTTTTTTTCCTTTTTTTTTATTTCAGCATATTATGGGGGTACAGATGTTTAGGTTACGTATGTTGCCCTTGCCCCCCCCCCAAGTCCGAGTTTCAAGTGTGTCCATTTAAATTTCTTAATATGGAAACTTAGATTACTGATTTAAGAACTTTCTTTTTTTGTAATATAAGCATTTTAATGCTATACATTTACCTTTAAGCACTCCTTTAGCTGCATCCTACAAATTTTGATATAGTGTTTTCATTTTCGTTTCATTCAAAATATGTTCTAATTTTCCATATGGTTTCTTTTTGAACCATGTGTCATTTCAAAGCATATTGTTTTAATTCCAAATATTTGAAGATGTTTCAGATGTTTTTCATTATTATAATAATTTCTAGTTTAACTGTATTGTGTTTAAAGAGCATACTTTGGATGATTTTAATTTTCTTTTATATTTAATGAGCCTTTTTACATGGCCTCAGAATATTGTCTGTCTTATAAATATTTGTGTGCATTTGACAAGAATGTGTTTTCTGCTTGAGTGGGGTGGAGTGTTCTATTAATATAAATGTCAGTTAGGACAAGTTGGTGGAAAGTATGGTTCAAGTTTTAAATATCCTTGCTGATTAGCAGCCTGTTTGTTCCCTTAGTAAGAAAGGAATGTGGGTATTTCCAATGATAATTGTGGATTTATCTATTTCTCTTTTCAGTTCTATCTGCTGAAGTTCTAATTTCGTCCAGTTGTTTAACATTTTATAATTAGTGTATTCATATTTAGCATTATTATGTCTTCTTAATGAATTGATCCCTTTGTCATTGTGAAATATGCGTCTTTATTCAATATTTCTTGTTCTGATGAGCACTTCTTATAGTATTAACACAGCCACTCCAACTTTCTTTTGATTAATGAATATTTAATGTATCTTTTTCATCCTTTTACTTTTTAAGGTGCCAAAGTAGGTTTCTTGTAGGATTTTGCTTTTTAACAATAAAATTTGACAGTCTTAACCTTTTTAATTGGATTTTTTGTATTACTTAAATCTCATATAATTATCAATATTATTGAGTTTAAATTTGTATTTTACTTTTTCTTGTCTATTTGTCTCGCCTATTCTTTTTTCCTCATTTTCTCTTTACCTGCCTCTTTTAGATTAATTGTGTATATTCTTGTATTGCATTTTGTCTCCACAATTGGATTATTAGCTCTACCTCTGTTTATTTTTTTGGTGTTTAAGTATACATGTTTAACTTACTATAGTCTGTTTTCAAATAGTACTGTGCCATTATACTCACAATGTAATAACTTTACAATAGTATTCTTCTGCTTCCCTCTTCAGTCTTCCATGCCATTATACTATTGTCGTTATACTTTTTACTTGTATGTATAACATTTAAAATACATTACTGTTGTTGTTTACAATAGTCATCTTTAATTTTATTAAAAAATAATAATATGTTTATATATAATATGTTTTATATATATCAATATATTTAGTATTTCCACTGCTTTTCTTTTTTTGTATAGATTATAATTTTCATCTGACTTTCATTTGCCTGAAGAACTTCCTGTAACATTTCTTATAGATGTTCGGCTTTATTTGTCTGAAAAATCTATATTATAGTTTCATTAATTTTATTATGTAAATATTAAGGATTTCTGTTCCTAAATGGATGAAATTATTAGATAGTTTAAAGGATACATAAGATAATTGCAATGTCTAAAACTGAAAAGATTTTAAATTTAGAATAAGAGGGCAACAACCTCAATATAACATTGTTTAAGGGATATAAATGGACAACTTTCAGATGAAGAACTCCAAAAGCTAATAAGCATAGTAACTAGTAATTAGGGAAATGAAAACTAAAATAATAATTAATACTTTTTTATAATTATTAGGCCAAAGAAACTTAGGATATTGAGCAGTAATAATGCCATGTGTTGGCAGGAAAGAAGAAACAGGAGTTTTCATGAACAGTAGCAGTGTGTAGCCTGTGCATGGGTATGTTGACTGCTAGTTGTGTGAAGACTGCTGCAGGCATTCTGAAGAACCACTGGGCACTATTTATTCATATTAGATATATACGTACCCTGTGGTCCAGTAATTCTGCTCAGGGTCTACCCCAAAGGGATAAAGAGTCTCTTTAAGTCCTCAAAGCCATTCAACTCCACAGAGAGACATAGTGGAGACATTCATTGTATCATTCACCAAGGTGGTGAGAAGTAGAAGATGAACCAGGTGCCCATCATCAGGACAGTGAACACATTAAGAAGTGTTCTGCAGCCAAGCCAAGCAACAGATTGTCCACGTAACCACACAGATGGATCTTAAAAACAAAATTCCAAGAGAAAAAAATTTAAGAACAAAGATTTATAACATAAAACCATTTACATAAATTAAAATATATGCATACAGAGGAATCTCCTCTTACCCCATTTTCTTGAGAACAACTGAGTTTCTTCTTAACAATAAAGAAATACTTACAGATATTCTGAAAATCAATGGTATCTGTGTTCAAAATGTTTTCTTCTTGCAGATGTTGATGAATGCCAGGCTATTCCAGGCATATGCCAAGGAGGAAACTGCATGAACACGGTGGGTTCTTTTGAATGCAGATGCCCTGCTGGTCACAAGCAGAGTGAAACTACGCAAAAATGTGAAGGTGAGTGTCTCTACTTTGGTAAACTTGGCTAATCGTTGACTTTGAATCCAAGAAAAACATGCCTTAATTTGAAATTTTGAAGACTATTGATTATAATTAGAATTCTTTATTTTAGTATCAAAATACAGGTATAACCCTAGAGTAGTTCTGCAATGGTTTATGTATTATAGCCTTCATGGGTTTGATTTGGAACAGTCATTGAGCATTTTGTATCTAGTTTATTATCTCAGTTGCTGTGTTGTATTGAGAATGTCAGTAATCCAGCCATTTATATTTTCCCTAATAAAATAGTTTTCCATTTCATTTATGAAATTATATCAAAAATTAAAATTGAGGTAGAGAGAAGAAGTCCAAGTGAAATAAAGTATTGTGTGTAAAATGATGCATTAGTAGGTGGCACCATGTCATACATTACAAAATAAAATATTTTAATTGCCATACTGAATATGGTTGCCTGACTGGCTAACAAACTTTTACAAAAGCATAATCGAGTCAGGAAGGATTTGGAAATTAGCTACCACAAAAGAATAGATTGATCAAATAAAAATATCCAAAAACTAATAATTTTCCAGACTATTAAGTATGTATTATGATGTTGAAATGTAAATACCATCCACATTCTTCAAATAGAAGAAATTTGCTTGTTATATTTATCTGTGATCAAAACCTTTATCATTATAAAATTCAAGAAGCTTCTAGATATGTGTAACTTCAATGATTGTGGATATTTAGAATAGTTTTGATGTTTCTAGTAGTTTTGAAGTATAACATTTATCATTTCAGTTATTAGTTAAATAAATTTATTTCATCTAAAGGTAGTTTTCTAAAGGCAATAGAGTATATCTAGTCTCATTTTTTTGTGACATAAACATTATCATCAACTCAAATTAAGTCTTTTGTTCTTTCCCTTGCCAAAAGGCAGATTTAAGGTTATCTTTTGTTGCTTGGTTATAAAGAGTTTTCCTTCTCTGTAAAAAATAAAATGGGAAGAGGCAAAATTTATTTAATTATAGAAGGTAAAAAAGAATATGAACTCTTTTATTAGACAGGAAGTAGGGTGTGGGTACACATGCAGTTTTTTCAACACCAGAAACCATAATCCCATAAACCTGTGGTACATATATCATCCTATATTTTTCATTTGCCCTGATTTATTTATAGTCAGCCCCAAATTAATCTTTACAGTTTTATACAGTTTACATTATTACAAGTTAATTTCATTCTTTCCCCTAAAAAAGAAGGTTAATAGAATTTAGTTGATTATTTTAAGGACCAAGTAAATTCTCTGTGACACTGTTTAGAAGAACACCCAAGTATTTTATCCTACTTAAATACAATGTCGATAATTGCCAATAATGGAAAGATTAAAAATAATACTTGGTAGATGGGAAAAGTTAACCAACTTACCTGAATGAACGCAGGAATTGGACCAGAAATTCAGAAATCTCCAGAAATTCTTGGTGTTTCTCTTTCCTCGCTACTTTTTATATTTTCCTTCCTGGCTTTTTTCGAGTTGGTTCTATTGATCAAACTTTTGTCACTCGCCTTCGCTGTTCAAGTCTGGAATAATATCCAAACTAGATGTACATACGAACAAAGATAATATTTGATTATAGGTGAGAAGGCACAGCTACTGACTGATTACAGTGGTTGGGACATTTCTATTACACATCAAGCAATGTATTTCTTCTTAGTTGAAAATGGCACGAGGCTTTTCTATATTACATTTCATCGAAACAACGTACAGAGCCCTGCCAGACATTGGAGAAGGACAGGGCAAGTCGTTATTCACCATTTGTCCATAGTCTTTAGGAAAGGGGGCTATTGATAATCACGTAGGCACCACCCAGAGCCCTGAATCCATTTGCGTCTTTCCTTACTTCCTCCCCAGGTAGCCAAATCCATTTAACCATTGCCCAGAAGGAATTATGTGATTTAATATTTGGAACTGGTGGGGAATAGCAGAATTAGAAGAAGTGGTGATTAGAATTTAAAATCTAAAGGTTTTATGAAGCTTTTCCTTGTGTGTAAGTCACATTTATTTAGATAAGTCTTAAAAGTGGCTATTATTGATTTTCTTTAAATAATATTGTTCTTTTATGTAAAAGAGCAAGTGTTATTTACTTATATAAAATTATTTAATGTAATTGCCAGTGTAATGTATTTGGAAAGACTACAAACTGTTGCTATACTTAGTGACAAGTTTTCAATTGTAGTCAGTTTATGTATTGTGTAGTGTCTGTAAAAATAGAGCCATAAATTTAAAGTTAATGTTTGCTCTAAATAAAAATATAACCATAGCAATTACTTTTGATCAGCTGTCAAAGATAAGGCATTTTAATTTCTTATGTGAATTACAATGTGAATATAAAAAATGGTAGTACTGGCATGTTTATTTTTAAATGATGCCCTTCCTGTTTTTATCATAGCACATTTTATGTATCTGTTCATATAGCAATGAAATTCTCTAAAGAAACCTTTTTTAGTCTTTAAGTGACTAGATCTGTTCAAAATAAGAAAAGATAACTCTAGAATTTTGGATCTGAGTGATTAGAATAAGGTGATATCCTTAATAAGAAACTGTAATTAGCTTATTAATTTTTAAAAATTGTGTTACTGATTTTTTTTTTGTGTATTTGTTTGTTGACTGTCTCACTCCAACCTTTGGATAAGGTCCTTGAGGACAGAGCTAGTGCTGTATGCCAGAGCCTAGAACAGTTTCTGGTATATAGTAGGTTCCCCCAAAATATGTGTTCATTAATTAGGAACAGGATGCATAATAAGTTAATTTATTTGACTTGGGTCGAATGTTCAAAAAGAAAGTAAAATGTGGGCCCAGTGCTAAAATAGTATTGGGAAAGAGGCTAATGATTTTTGTCAAGGGACTTTTTCCTTCACCTGACTATTTTACATTTTCTTGATGATTTGATTTTGCTCTGGTTGCCATGGAGAGACCAAGAGCATAAACATTAAATGCAATTTGGCTCTTTTTGATCTTCTATGTCCTTGTTCCTCTTTGGTCACCTGCAGGTTATGCTTCTCGGGTCAGGGGCCTTTGCCTTCTCAAAGAAAGAGAAATGTCTTCTGCTCATTCATTGCGATGTCTTCGTAACAGAATCTTATTCTGAAAGGCTTGTTCTGCCAGAAAATTAAGTTTGAGCATATATTGTTTATACCAATTTTTTTTAAATGCTGGGGGCTGTATTCATTTTCTAATTCAATATTTGAAACATATGACTTGATATCTATCATGGAGACTTATTTTGTTTTATATCATTTGTCTGGTAGACCCTCCTATGAAACTTTCCTTCCCTCATGTTCAGGTACAGACCACTGTCTAAGCTGTAAATCTGAGCCCAAAGCAGGAAGGAATATGCATTTCTCTTTCTCTTTGCCTCTGTGTGTGTGTGTGTGTCTGAAGGAGAATCAGTTATTTTCCCCTTTCGCTCAGTTAGACTCCCAAATTTCATAAAACCTCTCATGATGCCCACTGAAATTATGTCTTATTTCTCCAGGGCCAGTTAGGTTCCAAAATCTAATTTCCTAATTCTGTCATACAGTGGGTAAAATGATTCTTTGATGGAGTAAACCATTTCTTCATGTCCAAAGAGATGGTTGTTTCAGTTACTGTTTTTAAACATTTATTAATCATATCCATTTAATGCAAATGCAGAAGGGAAGCAGAACACGTCCATGTAATATGAAACGGTACATCAGAACACTGTTTAGCATTCTTCTTTTTTAAAATAAAATGTTTTAATTTGAATTTCATTCCATGTGGAGAAGGCGCAAGTGCCAGATGTCCCTACATGATCCCCTCTTCCAGACCATACCTTCTTTAACATTCCTGGAGCTAGTTACTCTTCCCTGGCTTGCACAGGAAGCAGGAAAAGAGCATCATTGTATTGGAAAGTTTCCCTCCAATAGCTCTTTGTGTGCCAGATAGTTGTTTGGAATTTATTCTGAAGAGTTTTCAGCTTTGTTCCATTAACACAGCATTTTGATGTTTGAGATTTTTGTCAACAAATATATTTATTTATGTTCATGCAACTTATAAAGCTTGTTGGCACAGTCTCTACTGCTGTTACAACTCTGCTTTGATAAACCATGGAAAATAAACTTTCTGTACTAAACTGAAAAGTACTTGCTGTTACTCATATTACCAAAAGTATATTAATTTTAAAATAAATGGTAAATAAATCCCATCGACTTTCTCAAAGGGAAAACCACATATTAAAATGGAGAGTGAAGTAAGTATTATTAACATTGGAAACAGATAAGACTTTTTAGGTCATAAATTTAAAAACCATGAAAATGATTATCTTTTAAATCCTTTAAAACAAAATTTAAAACACTGTAGTTAAAACATATGCATTCCCTCTCTCTTGAATAAGAAAGCTGGGCTGCTAAACTCAAACCCACTTTTTGCCTTCATAACAAATAATTTACTCCTCTGTCACTTATCACATTATAGTTTAGCTATTTTTTGCCTGACTCTGCCAGCAAATTATGTGCACATTTTGGTGTGCACATTTATTGATGTATTAATAAGAGCTAATATTAATTGAGCACTTACTATATTCTAGATGATACTTAATCCACTTTACATGGGTTATCTTACTAAACCATCACAACAGAGCTGTGAGGCTGGTTACTATCATTAACCTACTTTATAGGTGAAAAAGCCGAGGCACGGAGAGGCTAAGTAACTTTCTCAAGACTCTATGGGTAAGAAGGAGGAGCACCAGGATTCCAACCTGCTAGATTTACTCCAGAGTGTTTGCTCTTAGCCAGTGCTATTGAGAAAACAGAGGTGGATGACCAGGCAGCACAGACCTCTGTCCAGAACTGTAGTGACAGAGGACACTCCTGGAGACCTCAGTAGCAATCAGAACGTGGGGATTCTTCCTTTGCCCGTTGCACTTTGTGGAGGTACCCTGGGATATCCAGCAGGGCGAGAATCAGATCTAGTTTAGTGATCCTGCCGCTGGCTGTAGAGATTGTAAGTTGCGTGACTGGCAAAAGCATTGTCTCTCAGACCTGGTATACTAAAGGCTGAAAAAAAAAATACAGATCTTTGTGTAAGCAGCTTAGATCACAACAGCATTAGCGTGCCTCAGTCTTGTTTTGGCTTACCATTGCTTGGTGCCTGACTGAGGGACAAAGAGCTAGATATTCTCTGCAGTTAGGGTGACCAATACCTCATCCCGGGCCTGGGTGTCATCCAGCTCTCCCCCAGATTGTTGGAGATTGGTGGTAAGGGATTCTACTCTGGCTCGAAGGGCTAGCTCGATCTTCTGGATTACTCTTTTATGTCTCTGTCATGAAACTGTGGGCTCATTATTCGGATTAAGAAATCATACAGGAGAAACAAAGATACTCTAAAGCATTTCCATACCTTTTTTGTTTTTTAATGGAACTACTGGTTTTGAGAATCAAAGCCTATTTCAACTTGCCATGTTTTCCTATGTGTGCTAAGCAGAAAGAACATCTAGCAGAGTCACTGTGTCCCTCTCTCTCCCCCCATATAAAATAGACAATTACTTATAATCAGATGAATAGATAGTAAAAGTTCTTTGCAGTACGGTAACTGCTTTGTTACGATGCATTTATTCTGGGAAACAGAGCATTGAATAGCTTAGAAGTTTATTATAAATTCATGCAGAGAATGTGTGTTAAGAGTTAAAATCTAAAATGGAAATGTGAAGCATTTATGCTTTTATAACCCATTTGGGAAGGGCATACTAGCCGTGGTGGTTTTTAGGCTGACTTTTAGAAGCCCCTTCTGCATCTCATAAACGGAAAGTGAGACCAGCGGGCACAGTGATAGCAACTCCAGAGGCGCAACCAAACGGCAGCCCCGAGCTGGCAAACGAGGCAAAATTAGCACTTATCACCTCCTACACATTTATCAGAAGTTGCCAATCTAAACTCTTAGTTTCTTCCCACAAATGGCTTCCACTAGCAAAACACATGTGTTAAGTAACTTGGACACCACCTTGACAGTATTAGTCGACTAACAGCAATATTTCATGGGAAATTACTGAAGTGACATCACTCCTTTAATTTCAACCTAAACAAAACGGTTTACGTGGAAAGTTGCACACACAGTTTTCTATGAAAGTCTAGACAAGAAAGAGTTCTTTATTTGAGACGTGGTGGGTAATATACTCATCATGAACATAATGTCTGAGGAAAAAATACATATTCCAGAAGAAAATTATGCAACAAAGGATAATCTTTCGGATGTGAAGAAAGATTTTGATCCGGATTGTGAATCCAGATCAAAATTTGAAATATCCAGATTACATTGTGACTTTCTTTTATAGCAAATTTATCTTTGAAAGTTTTTAATTCCAATAACAAGAGGAAAATTGTAGAAAGAAATGACAATGTAAGTTTTCAGCACAATTCAGAGAATAAGTGTGGGGAGGGACGAGAGCACAGTGGCCAAATGTCAGGACCTGTGCTCCAGCTGCAGCCCCGTCAATGCTGGGTCGTCTCATGCAGCTTCATGCCTGAGTCTTTACAACAGGGATAATAATGGTTTTTTTCTGCATAGGGTTTTTATGTGTAATATATAAGATAATGCATTTGGCCCTTTAGGTTAAAGGGATAGCACTGGCAAATTAATTGTAAAAGAGTTCTGATATATCATTTCAGTGATGACTTTTAGTAAAGGTCCCAATAACTAAGCTCTTTTAAAAAGCTAACACAAAATTTAAAAATAACAAAATTGACCTACTGGAGCATATTTTTGTCTAGTCTGATGGAAGTATTAACAGGCAATGAAATGGCCTCAAATCCTTCATAGTGACAAGGGAACATGGAACTAGGGATTAAGATTTTCCATTAATTCCTGACTGGTCTCAACCTGTGTTTACTCTCCCTGCCTCAGTTCCACCCAAATTAGAGCAACGGACATTTGAGATCCAGAGGACTTGGTTTATTTAGCGTAAGACAGCGGTCAGGAAATTACACTTCGGTGGAATCAGCGAAATTTTCCCAAATGTTGGAAACGAATGTTGTTTCCCCAGTGCCGTTTTATGTTTACATTCTTTTTTAAAAAATGTGCAAAAAAAAGCATGGTAGGCTGGGCTCAGTGGCTCAGGCCTGTAATCCTAGCACTCTGGGAGGCTGAGGCAGGAGGGTCACTTGAGCCCAGGAGTTTGAGGCTGCTGTGAGCTATCATGAGGCCACTGCACTCTTGCTGGGGTGACACAGTGAGACTCTGTCTCAAAAAAAAAAAAAAATGGCAAAGTAATTCACATGATTCTTGCAGTTCAGTGTCTGCTGAAGATCTCTGGAAAAACTAAGAGTCTCCAAAACATCTTTCTCAGAGACATAAAATAAGGTGTGTGCTAATAGAAAAACCTCTTCTACCCTGAAATGAAAGAATCAGATGAACATTTTGAATTTTATCATTAGGCAAAAAAAATGTAAAGTGAAGTGTACCTCATTTTTGCTTAATAAATAATTTGCTTGTTAAATAATTGCTATTTCATGGCAGAAATGAAAACACTATAATGCAGGCCAAAATACAATGCTAATTTTATAATATTTATATATATACATATATCTTTAGTTTCTGTTGACAAAAAAAAAAGGGGGAGCAAGAGAGAGAGGGAAGAAGAGAGAGGAGGAGAGAAACTATCTCACAAATTACCGTGGCTCAGTGCCTAAAGGAAATTAGTCTGCTCTAAAGAAATATCCTGCTGTAGTCAAGTAAAAATGTAACAAAACTTGAAATGTAATATCCTGGACTGCATTTCCTGCCAATGCTGTTACTCACTGGCCTTGTATATATGTAGACTTTATTCACTGCCAGGCATTGAAAAATGTATGAAGGACTGTAAAAAATTTTTATGGACTACTAATTTATTTTAGATACATCCTTAGGAGTATGTAATGGCAATTTACTAAAGTTATAGGTTCAGCTGTGATAGTGTTTGAATTATCTATATTTCTTAGTCCCAGGCTAAGAATCTCTCCTTATGTTAAAGCAATCGTTTCATATTTCGGTATAAGGTATTTCTCATCTATACTTTGCCTTTACTAAGTTTGCTACAACTGATTATATTTTAAGGATAATATGAAAGATTTTGAAAATGTTAGCTTTAGTCACCTTCTATGTTGGTCACAAGATAAGTAAATGGTTGGTCCACATGCCTGTCGTTGTTTTACTCACTTCCAAAAGACAGCTATTTTAAATAACCCTATTTCAGAGGACACAAAAATCCAAGTAAATAAATAGATAAGTGAATAAATATGGTTATAATATGACAGAGTTTCTTTTGATGTCATACAGATTTTAAGAGAGTGACTGTAGTTTTATTTAAGCTTTGGTTTTCCTAGACTGCTGTGGTTTCATATTTTACATGTTAATGTGTCTTTTTTGGTGTTATTATGGAAACTGAGGTATATTTTTTTCCCAATCTAGCAGCATCACACATAGGATGAATGAAGGAGCTGAGGTGCAGGTTTGTGTTGTCTGTCTAGCATGGCAAAAATTCTGGTGAGCGGCAGAGGATAATTTGTGCAATATTAACCAACAGCTGTATGCTATCACATTAAATTTACTATGGCTTGATTTAACTAGCTATAGCTGATGCTAATCTGAAACATAAACATATTCTTTAGCTATAAGTTTCATCTTCTAAATTCTTGGAAATGCTACCCAGGTCTATGTGATTGTAAATCAAAATTTCCCTTCTGCCATTTGTGATAGAATACCATGATTGTTCTATCACATAGAAGTAAAACAGCTTTTCATTTTGTTCTTATCTGTGTAAGGATTATAGTAAAGACCTCTTACATAGCAAAATCAATATTCAGTATTTGATAGTTATTTTTAAAAAAAGTTTGTAAAACAGAGTATCATAAAAGTGATACAGTGTTTAGTGTTTCAGTTTAATTTAAAACTTGTATGTTGACTGTCATCTTCCAATCCTCTATAGAGGAAGTGGGGCTTCTTTTATTTATTATTATTTATTATTTTTTTTAGCTCATTTTTTACCAAGAAAGGTCCTCCTTTAGAGGGTGGTTTTCCAAATGACATTCTGACCCTTCTCTGTTGCATAAACCTCACCCAAATGCTATGATTTCTGGTTTCATTTCTTTAAATCGGAGCAAACTCCTGAAGGTCTTTATGAGGTACCCTAAGTGCAGAGAGACCTTCTAGATCAGGGTTCAGCAAACTTTTGCTGTAAAAAGCCAGATAGTAAATATTTAGGCTTTGCAGGTCACACTGTCTTTGTCACAAATATGCAACTCTGCCGCTGTAGTGCAAAATCAGCCGTAGACAATATAAACGAGTGAGTGAGGCTGTGTTCCGATAAAACTTTACTTACAAAAACAGGCAACGGTGTTTGCCAACCCCTGTCCTTGTATTTCAAATGATCCTACCTCTACTTAATTTCACAGCTGTTTTCTTAGTGATTGGCTAGAT